>CABFVX010001442.1:134365-165409 GCA_902151425.1 Timema shepardi | reverse complement strand
TTGTTTATCTAAATTGTATTGACTGATGTAGTACTAATGTAATGTTTTATTTTAACTATGTCTAAATAAACTAAACTAAACTAAACTACCCTCCACCATGGTTCGGATCCCACGTTAAACTGTAGGTCCTCCATTTCATCTCCCAATCACCCTACCATTACACATTGGGGTAAGTGTGTATAAACTGAACGGGTAGTAATATGTGGTGAAATAACATTAATAATAATACTTTAAATAAAACTGTGTCCATGGGGAACAAAAAACCACCACCCTCTAAAGTGAAGAAAATAAAGCTTTGCGGTAAAAACTTGAAACAAAACTCCAAACACAAAAATGAAATAGCTATTCCTCGGCATGTGTTAGAATTGAAATTCGATCTATATCAGTATAAAACAAGTATATTAGCTAACAATATACACATCTTCACTCCTAATAGTTTAATAATAGTAATAATAAACACATCTTTTCTCATTTATAGAAATATTAATAGCTTATTTCATACAACGTAGGAACTATTACGTTCGTAAGAAAATGATATCATGGATCACAACACTAATAAATATTTTAAAGATATATTTTATCGAACAATTGTTCAAAGGATCTGAAGATTTGGGTGCGTGGGGTAACTTTTAGGATCATGTTTGGTTTGCTCGTAGCTGGAAGTTCTGGGTTCAAATCTCAGCCACGTCGACTGAGGGTTGTTCTTTCCTAAGTGTTTATCCACGGTTCCTTCACGCAAATGCAGATACGTTTACTATAAATATATATTGTCCTTAGCTCTATTCCGTTATTATGATTAAAATGTGTATAAAACAGATAGATAGTAAGCAGGGCCGGATTAATGACAATAATTGGTTTGGTATTAAACGTCTTATTTTGATCTCATTTGAAAGTTTATTGCGTGGGTAAGGAATGGGCCAAACTACTAGTTTTATTTATTTGTTGTATTTAACATGCGTTTTCTGAACCAACTGATTACATCAGCACACGATAATTTATATGAGTGAAATCGAAATAGCCTACCAATTTTGCCGGGAAAGGTGTTTTCACAAACCTTACAGGGTTATCTTACATACCACAATCGACATGGGACCGACGGCTTTACTTTCCCTCCAAAACAAGTTATGCTATGAATTTTTATCACTCGAAAGAAATTCTTTGACACCAGTGAGGTTTTAACCCAGGAACACCGGGTATTAAGGCGATCAATTTACTCCAAGACCAGTAAAGTCTACAAAACTGCTAGCATTATTATAGTATTGAATGCTAAAGTATAAAGATAGTGCAACAAACAAAACAAAATATTGTTCTATACTAGGAATAACAATCTCAACTAAAATCATTTATGGCTGCACTAGTGAGCACGTAAACTAAATGCAAGGCTCATTTAGTCTATCCTACTGGCAACGGAGAGATAGGGGTTCAATTCACAGCCAGTAATTCTCGAGGTATTTTTTCTAAATGTTATTTTTTTATTTCCGTATGCAAGAACATGTACTGTATATTTCACCTACATTCTACCTTCATCACTCCTACCCTATTAGCGGGAGTAAATGTGTATAGCCCGCACAGCTAGTATTATTATTATTATTATTATTATTATTATTATTATTATTATTATTATTATTATTAGCACCGCGTCTTACTATCCGTTCGGGTTTTCGCACTTACGCTAATGTGTAATGGTAGGGTGATTGTGAGATGAAATGAAGGACCTACAGTTTAACGTGGAATCCGAACCACGGTGGAGGCCTGGAATTCCCCACATTCACAAGATGTCTTGTCAGAGGTGAAGGAAGGGTTTGGTAATCAGATAAATCTTTGCCGCGACTGAGGATTGAACCCTGGACCGCCAGCACAGAAGTCTGACACCTTACCCCTAGACTGCCAGGTCACCTTTAACAGCTATTAAGGCAATGAGATAAAAATTAAGTCGAAGAATGTCGATCAGAGCCTTATTTATGGTGTTGTGTTCATTATAGGATCCAGGGAAAACCTTACTAGAACCCCAAATAGCTATTTGTGCTAACTTAAATGATTTTCTTTTTAATCTGCATATTGTTCTTCTCATTCCAAATAAATAACTTTACATGAATCAACACATTGAGGAGCTTTGAGCATAAAATCACCACTCTGCTTTTGATTAGAAAAGATGTCAAATAAATATTGTCAATAGATATATTGTGTTTGTTTATTTACAGTATATTCTTAAATATTTTATTTTAAACACTATACGCTCATTAGGTAAATAAATATATTTATGGTGATTTAAGAAAATAATCTAATGATTAGGGCTAATGGTAAAAGGGGTTTAATAAGTGAATAACATTTTTTATATAATGGCTGTTTCCATTATCTACGGGATTTTTTATAGTATATTGACTTAGTGTTAACATTTATGAATAATTCCCCATTTTGATTGATTGTTTTGCAAACATGTGTACATTTTTACGTATTTAAAATATCACATTTGTGTTGATAACTACAAATATGTATTACTGTTACAAAAAATACTGTGCCTTTTTATTAATTTATTTTAAACAAATATTATTTAAGCGAAGAAATTTATTTTTTGCCATTATATGAAAATATCTAGTTCGATTTTTTTGAAGATCACAATACTTTCTCTACCTGTAAGATAGCGAGAAAGTAAAAAGGAAAGGGTTCCCGTTGAGTTAATAAACAAACATGCCCATATATATATTAAACTTAAGTAGGTAATGAGTTCCCTTTTTAGGAAAGCGGATACATTTCATTCCAACGTGTTTGTTAATGAGACACCTTTATGTTAGAGCTTCAAGATTATTTTATCGTCCATGGGAAGATTTTATTACCAGTGTTTCTCATTTTATACTTCCCAACAGTGTTGCCGTTTTAGATTGTGTTAAAGAAGGAGATGGTATGTTTGTACTATTAACTAGCAAAAGGAGCGTAAATACGTTTAAAATTAAAGACGCTAAAATAATCGAGCGGAAATTCACAAACGCCACAATCCAAATGTGTTTATAGCGTTAATTGGTAGAGCTATCTGGCAGTAGGAGAACAAACGGTCAGGAGAAAAACACAAACAATAATACAATTAAATCATATCATTCATTTCACAAAGATCTCTTATACGATCCTGTGGCAGTCTTTTCACTTCCTGGGCAGACATTTATTTCTTAATGATTAACCAAAATAAATGTGGATTTTTTTACCTTTTTTCAACTTTAGATTATGTCTACAATTTTTTACAGGGTAGTAAAAAGTAGTATACTTTTGATTCTATAAAACACCATACTCGTGGACTCTTTCAAGGTTGTGACCTGGTTGTCTAGGGATATGGTGTTGGACTTCTGTGCTGGGGGTCCGGGGTTCAATCCTCAGTCCCAGCACAGATTTGTCTGATTGCCAAACTCTTCCTTCACCTCTGGCAAGACGTGTATTAATCACAATTTGTTAATGTGTGGAATGCTAGGCCACCACTGTAGTTTGGATCCCACGTCAAACTGTCTCCATTTAATCTCACAATCACCCTAACATTACACATTATCGTAAGTGTGTATAACCCGAACAGGTAGTAAGACGCTGTGCTAATAATAATCTTTCAACTTCTGATTGTCAATATCTTATCTACCTAGGCATCCTCCTAAAGTATACCACCTACTTAAAGGCACATTCTCACACTGGTGTATTTTTCATGGGAATGACAGCTAAGAATCTTCAAAACGACTAAAACAATACTCAATTATCTTAACATTAATAATTACTTTTTTTAGGAAGGCTAGATCTATGTTTGTGTTTTATTCTCTGTTTTGATCTGCGACATTTCGTGTTAGGCATCGATGAAAAGTAGTTAATTTCCCTGTTTCATGTTTTTCTTATTTTTTCAATAAAAAATTTAAAATTAATAGTTTTCAACACTATTTGAATATGTCATATTATTTGAACGTGTCATTTGACATTTAATGACAATTTTTTTTCAATAACATATTTTGAAATAAAAGACCAGTTCTTGAATAATGTGCTATTTCTGCATGACTGTATATCGTCTTAACGCTCAGTAAGTGGCCATCTTAAGATTATGAACGAGCTAATTAATAAAACTAAGCAGGACTTAACAATCAAGTATAATATGTATTTATGTATATATATATATAGTAAATACATAGAGTAGACACTATTTAATATTGTAATCAATGTTACGTTTAAAATATCACTACTATTTTGAAATAGGTTTTAAGGGCTTTCTCAACAGTTTTTTAGATTTAAAAATTGTTGTTATTATTATTATTGTACTGGGATGTATAGCTTAAATTACTTCCAGTGTTTTGGATGTTTGTAAATACAACTTAAGCAGTTTCATCTACGTTACTTAAGCGTAAAAATAATATCAATCGTTCTAAATAATGTTGATATTTCTAAAAACCACTTTATCATATTTTTTGTTAAAAGTATGAAACTAACTTCACTAGTTGTTATTTTATGAAGGTTAAAATATTATGCAATATTATGTTTCTCTTGACGTTATAAAATTACCTAGCAACAAAAATTCTACAAATATTGCGAGCTATGAAAATCTTCCTCTTCAACATTATTATTTAGTTTTACCTTAACTGACGAGATGACAATACAAAATTAATATTAAACTTGATTATAATAATTTTCCCTTATTTTAAACGATTAATGTGTGTTGCCAGTAGCTTTAGTATTTCGAATAAGGGATTTCTTTATTGGAATGGGTAAGAAATATTAAATTCAATTTTGGTTGAATAAACTAAGCTTAGCCAGGTTAAGTATAGATAAAGTTGATTAAAAACTTCTTTGGTTTTGGTTGACAGCTTGCAGCAGCTGGCAGATGATATCAGTAATGCCAACATATTTGGATATAATTAAAATTTGCTAAGTATGACTATTATTATCACTAAAAATATGATCAATCCCTTTTAACAATACTTCCCTAAGGACTACAGTATATTTGTATTTTCCATAATCAAATTAAAGAAAAAATATTCTAACAAACCCATTCTGGTTTTTCTTTTAACTTTGTGGCAACTACAATTTAAATAGGGTATGAAATTATACATTTAATAGTATTATATTGTTATTTATATACTTATAACTGGCCTCTCATATATTAAGTAAGTATAAATAAATGGTTTGTGATAGTAAAGTAAAAAAGACATACTAAATGTTTGTGAAATAATATAAAGTTTAAATGTTGTAAACAAGAGTATTAATACCATTCGCCATTCCTCACCAACAAGGTCGCTTACGTCATAAAGCATCAGTGTAATTTAATTTATTAAGTATTCATTTAACAAGTACATAGCATAACAACGATATTGGTAAGATATGAAAACTGGTAGATAATTTATATTAATTTTCTATCTGCATTGTTATTGAAAACAACATATGAAATAATACATGTATTCTAAAAGGGCTAACTACTCTTATTTCTAAAGATGGTATGAGTGTGTGTTAACATTTTATAGTTCCTTTTAATTAGTAGAAGCTATTTGGACTGAAATTAGAAAACTTAGCTTTTTAATAATTGTTGTGCTAGAATTTCAAATTTGGCGTGACTTAGTGATGAGGTTATATAGCCTATACTTTTTAATACAAAAACTATTTTTATATTGTTTCCAGAATTCTATGATAAACCATCTAGGGTTTACACAAATGACAAAACATCACATGTTTATACCATCTTGGGTGTATATTCTCCTTGTTTATTAGGGAAAGTCACAAAAAACATTTATTTCGATATTTTTGTTGGTAAGAGAAACCCAAATGAAAAAATTAAGAGGGGCAAAGACCTTAAGAAAACGACATGAAAAAAGTATCCTTTAATCCTCTAACTTTAAGGAAAAAATGTTTTTACAACCTCAGGAATGTTAAAGTGAAAATTTATCATCCAAGGGAAAGGGGTAGGCACTTTGAAAGTTGGGGTAAGCTTGGAATGCTTCCTTTCAGATAAGTTTCAGACACAGGTTAGGCTAGCTAGATAAAATAAATAGTGTTAAATACAAAGTTCCTGTGTGTGCTGGTCAAAACTGGCGACATTAAACAAAATTAAACGATTATATGAGTTGTCCAAATATCTACACTGTTAATAAATTTTTAAAAAAAACTTAAGTGATGTTTGGGTAGTAAGAAATAGACACAAAGTAAAACCAATCAATTAGAATATTCTTCTTAAAATATATTCTTAGAAATGAATAATGTGGCAAAATTAAAAGATAGATCAGATAAACAAAAAGAAGTCAATTCTATCCTATGATTCATAAATATAATGTACATATAGTTTTAATGCTCTTTTAGTGTTTAAAAATATTGAGTTCTTATGGCCTTCATTTACCCTAATAGGTAGTGAGTGAGCTTATCTTGCGAGTTTCCACTGTGGTGTGGATTGTAATATAGGTGACCTGGTGGTCTAGGGGTAAGGTGTCAGACTTCTATGCGGGCGACCGGGGTTCAATCCTCGGTCCCGGCAAAGATTTATTTGATTGCCAAACCCTTCCTTCACCTCTGACAAGACCTCTTGTGAATGTGAGGAATGCCAGGTCTCTACCGTGGTTCGGATTCCACGTTAAACTGTAGGTCCTTCATTTCATCTCACAATCACCCTACCATTACACATTAGCGTAAGTGCGTATAAACCGAACGGGTAGTAAGACGCGGTGCTAATAATAATAATAATAATAATAATAAGATTGTAATATAAAGCCATAGTGCAATACGTCAAGGTAAGACAGCAACCTTTTAGGGTCAACAGAGTGTACAGTTCTTAGTTTCTTCTAAGCTGTTTCTTTTGTATAACCCCCTCCCCCCATATTCTCCTTCACACTGGGTATAAAGTAACGAACAAAAAAGAACCCAGATATAGTCGACATAGATCTTATTCGCTCGTTGTCTCTTCCCTAATTATTACAGGCAGGATTTAAACATTGTAACTACTTCCTTTTGAACAAGTGAACCAGCATAAACCAGAATGGACCAACTCACAACACACAGACTCTATTAATTATATTTATTTATCTATTAAATATTTTAATATAAATAAAGCTGTATAAACATTTTGATAGATTATTTATAGGACTAGTCGTTACAAATGAGTGAAAAACTTGGCCTTTTGTTATCAATAGTCGGCTCCAGTCAAGACACATTTATTTCCTCTTCAAAATAATGATTGAACCAGTAACCAATCTGTGTACTTAGCCTTGTCTAGCACTGCCCACAAGTGAAATGACCCCGGTGACTCATGGGCCCCACCTATTTCGCTCCCGTCGCAGCCAGTCCACGAATTACGTTTCTGCGCCCGACAACCGCGCCGCGACCCTCTAGACCGAAAGGAGTTGCGTAGGGATCGTGATGGCACGTTTACAAACTACTATCTATTTCCCCTAAAAGAGGGAAGTAAATCAGAGAAGCTACACTCAAAAAACACAATTGGTTACACTAGACAAAAAAAAAGCACAACAACCTGTTCAAAATGCGTTTCATCTGGATGCGCTTACTTTACATGATGCACATTACATGAAATAGGTCGACAGATAAAACAGTTTGATAATATTGAGGGCACCCTGTTCCAGCCAAAACTAAACCACACGCAGTATTAAATATGGAAAGGTAAAAATGTCCCAGTCTTAATGGGTGTGTGTGTGTGTGTGTGTGTGTGTGTGTGACTCCACTACCCGGATACCATCATCACGCCGTTAAAAAAATTGCCTGTCACTTCCGTGAGCAGTGAGTGCCTTACCTATCTTATATGCTTGGCAGATCCCTATGAATGATCGAATAAAAATAATCCCAAAATACACAAGATCATAACAGATGATGGAACAACCTAGCAGCTTAATAAATACAACACTCAGTAGATCACAACCGACATAAAAAAAATGAACTCCATATTACCAAATAAACACCGGATTTAACCAAAGATCTTGATTTGATTCTTGCCTATCCAAAATCATAAAAAGTAATTTTACAAATCAGCCAGAGCTACCCAAACCAAACCAATGTATAGAAACTAAGGAGTACAGCTACCTCGGGAGCTCATCAGCAGAGACTAAAAGAGAGAAGCCAAAAAATAAAATGAAAAATAAACCCACCCCAGTTTTATATTTTTTTTATATTTATTAGCACCGCGTCTTACTACCCGTTCGGGTTATACGCACTTACGCTAATGTGTAATGGTAGGGTGATTGTGAGATGAAATGAAGTACCTACAGTTTAACGTGGAATCCGAACCACGGTGAAGGCCTGGCATTCCTCACATTCACAAGATGCCTTGTCAGAGGTGAGGGAAGGGTTTGGTAATCAGATAAATCTGTGCCGGGACCGAGGATTGAACCCCGGCCGCCAGCACAGAAGTCTGACACCTTACCCCCTAGACCACCAGGTCACCCCCACCCCAGTTAAATGACGAACAAACATATCTAGTGTAATGCAGCTAAGACATTCTTAAGACATATTTTAAGCTGCGTACGTGAGCCCTATCCACTGAGAATCCACAAACAGGATCCACTAATTGGAATGTGATCTCACTCAGGAAGCTGTGTATGGTAACAGGGGTGGACTACCTATAACACAATCTACCCGCAACTCCATGGACTTTATCGATAAGTGTGCGTATTTTATATACTACCATGTCCCCTTTTTAAATGATATGTCATGCCTATTAACATTGAAATTTCCAGCTACTTTCTCGTGTGATCTTTTTATCTGACTGAAAGTGTCATTCCTCTTACATAACACCTGTTTGGTAGTGTGATTGCGTATAATCAGGTAGGAGTTGGCATTTTACATTAATAGGAGACAGTAGTTCGTATCCTATAATCAGCTTGGCTGGGGTAGCATTGTGGCTAATGAGGTGCGTTATTGAATGCTGCCTGTGTAAGGTTTAAAGTCTGGCCACAGATAGAATTGGCGCAATTATTGCCATTACACATATTACATAAATGATAAGAACAAAGATTGAAAAACAAAGATTTATTGATAGAACAGACAATAGTTAAGTTAGCAATGGTTTACAATAATGTAGAATAAACGATAAAGGGTTTTGATCCGATCAGACTGTGGCTACTCGGGCTGCGTAGTCTCCAGGCCACAGGTAGAAGTAAATTCTATAAAGTAGAACAATTCAATAATTACTACTAGAAAAATATATGACAGGGTATACATGTAACTTTAAACCAGGCTGTGCTTGATGGGACCTTCAAAATATTATCCATTAAACACTTAGGATAACCGGCTGTTAATAACAGCAGTAGATGGCTAAGAAACAGGTGTCATCAAAAGTACTATGGCTGGTCATTTTCCCGTTGGTACTGCCAGGGCATTTCATAGTACATAAAATTATAAAGGCATGAGCCTTTAGAACACAAAAACTAGAAATATATCGAAAGGTAAGAGTTAAAGAGTATTATTTGCGTGGACCCCACTATGACTCCAGTGCAGTTCCCTGGGTTGCGAACCATAGCTAATATTACACGTGAAACGTGATTACTTGACCAACCTAAAACACTGGTACTATCAACTGAATTGGAACCAGATAAACAAACCGACAACCTGGGGCTAGCCATCCATAAACTTAGCTGATGCTCACGCCGTACAAAGCGTCATAACAAATTCTTATTTAAATATATATATTAAAGGAGCTAGTGGACTATTATAAGTTCAGTATTAAGACATTATAATTACTTATCCACGCTATCTGCGTCGGAGGCATAAATATATCTCAACAGAGATTTCTGTACGTAATTACAATATTTGAAGAACAAGAAACAATAGGACCCGTCCGGCATTCTAACGGACACAATATTTAAAACAAATAAACTGAAACTTGAGTTAACAAGTCAACAAGATTTCAACATGATCAACGGTTAACTAGACCTACTATCAAACAGAAAATCGTCTCCGAAAATATAAAAAACTAAAGGGGTGCAATCAGAAATAACTCATCTTTATAAACAAAATTATCTAAGTCATAAGGACTCGTTGATTACGGTAGAATACTTAAAAACATCGAAGTATGTGGTTCCATCCATGACTGCGATGAATCCCACGGCCTTGACTTCGTAGGCGGTTACTGAATAACGGTCATCCCGTCTAAGGTGGCGGTGAATCCGACGCCTTCATCTTCATTGTTGTCGTGATGAACCTTGAGTCCTTCCTTCAATGCAGGGATACAGTAAATGGCTATATTGTGTGCTGGGACGCGACCCCTTATATAGTGCTCAACCTGATACGAATGGAAGAAGGTAGAAAGAATGGTAAACATAAGAACATAGAATAGGAAACTACGAAGGAAGGTGGGCATAAAGAGAGAATTGACAAGAGGAATTCACTTATGAAGGATAGGGAGGAAGAAGCTTCCTTGGTTTACCACCAGGTTCGTTGGCGTGCCACCGGTCTCTGCGTCGATGCTTACGAGCATTTATTTTCTTCAACAGAAATAGTTACGACAACACGTGGAGCAGCCATAATTAAATGGCTTTATTGAGCTTCATATGTGAGAGAAAGGAATCAGCAGACATCCTAAGCATGTGAGTACTCAGCAAGGCATATTATATGGAAATATATTTGTTTTAATTATGTTATTCAGGATCCATTGATATTTTAATAATATTTGGTGATATAGATGTAGTTTATTATTTTTTTATGTTGACCGCATGGCCAGCGTAAGTAAATCTTTTTTGACTTTATCCAACGAGAAAAGCAATGCGTTAAAGTAATTTTATTCATAACTATGTCAATATTAATTCTCTTCTTTGATATCTACTCCCGTATTTAACAAAAGTCAGTATTTTTTACCAACCACGTGCTTGAATGCTTGAAAGTAGGGAGAAACGTAGATGTATTAGACTTTATCTTCAGAGTAGACTCAATTAAATATGCGAATATAGTTTATTTCTTGCATAAATTAATGAATTATAGAATTCTTTTAACTGTAGATGTCCAATCTAAATGATTGACATGCTACACCTGAAGCCAGTATAATTTAGTGTTCCACTGGTTGTGTAGCGTGTGATGGAATGCAATTAAGCCATATTTAAGATTCCTGTGACTACATTTATACAAATTTGGCCCTGGATAAAAGTAAATGTGCCTTATGCCAGAGTAAACACAAGTTTTTGAAACTAAGAAAAATAAATTCAATGACATAGTCTGAGACAATGCTAAATGGGATTCCAATATTTTGAATACCTCACGTTCCAAATATTCTATGGAAATTACTGAGGTAGCGTTTCTCAACGGAATAAACCACGTGAAATTTGAGAATCCATCCATAGTCGTTAAAAAAAATAGGTTCCCGTTTACTGACCTTGGAAGTGTTCCAAATAAATCGACAAAGGTCCTCTCCATGAGGAATATAGCCACACTGGAGGAAAGCTCTCCCCCATTGTTCTTTCGTACGGACTTAGCCCTTAAGTTATTTTTACGTGCGTTTGCATGAAAACCTTTTTCTAGCCGAAGCTTTAGTTTTGGAAATGCCAAGATGCGCCTCCACTAGTGACGTGGGATAATATTGAAATATAACTTTCTTAAAAGAGGTGGGAAAGCAAATTTTCCACTAAGAGCAGTGGGAGGGCTTCACATACAAAATATAGTTCTTAATCTTATAATCAGGGATTTTATGCTTGTTTATCAATCCCGCATGCAAATTTTCCATCGCCGGTTTTTCAAGCTGTGCGTACCTGAGTGAAATGAATAGTGCAGGTAATTTAGTCAAGAATAGAACCTAGGAGTGAGGTGATTCATTACCAAATACACGGTTAAGTTTAAGAAAGTATATCTTATATCTTATAAGCGTGTACAAGGGTACCTTTAAAGCCGCCAAGTTTTGTATGAATGGTTCAAAAAGAAGTTAACATATCCAAAAACCTAGACAGTTTCTTTTGAATATTGAGTACCGGGAATTCTCTAATCATCCTAACTTTCTCCGGCTTTATTTCTATTCCCCTAGGTAAAACGATATGACTTGAATATACCATCTTAGAGACTTATATTTTCATTTAATGAGAATTTATAGTGAGATTAACCTTCCTCAAACTGGTGAGCACCTCTCTCAAGTGTTTTGAATATTACGTTAAGCTCTCGGAATATATGATGAGATTGTCTAGATAGTTATAGACATATTAGAACTGCGCGTCCACTATAATGTGAGTCAATAGCTTCTTTAGCGTTTAAGAACAACTGGAAAGCCAAAAGTCAAGTAATTAAACTTGTACAACCCAGTTTGAGTGGCATAAGTACTATACTCTTTGTAGTCTTTACTAAGGGACACTTGAAAATAAGCAGGATTCAAGTCTAGTAGGGAATAGATCCTTGACTCCCTTAAATACTGGAAATACATTACGGTTTGTTTGTACTTTCTTGTTCAGTTTTCATTAATCCACTATTAAGCAATATTTATTGTTAGGCTTGGATTGAAAAAAAATGTTGGCGATGCTTAAGAACTGCATGAAACCCTGATAATCCCTTTCACTCGTGAGCTCCTCTACATGTTGCTTTAAAACAAATAAGTTAGAATTAACGAAGTAATATGGCCGAGAACTAACGAGTACTTTTCCAACAACTTTATGTCACAAATAAGTACATTAGTGAACCCTAGTTCTTCCGTTACTACATATTTATAGTCATTGGATATTTGGACCAAACGCTTTCTTTTATCCTCTAAGTGATTAATGAAAAGACACGAATTTGACTGAGTCAGGTCTCCCAGCTTGTCCGAAGTGCCAAACATGTCGTACAGAAAGTAAATCTTTATTTCGCATGGGAAAATCCACATTTTAAACTTAATAAATAACTCTTTTCCCACTATTTCCTCCACACTTAAATTGTAAGTGGGCAAAAACCATGTTATACATGAAAACCTATATACTGCCAATTTCACCTTGAAATGGATGTGCATGTGTTTTCAATCAGTGGTTTCACACATAATTTTACAAGTTTTGCGTTATTTAATGGATGAGGTTGATTTGAGTCCACTGACAAATGTTTGGGAGACTAAATTATGGACCGAACTAATATCGATTAAGGATAGTTTGTTCCACTGCCCCACTTTTGCTCTAGCACCAGAAGCTATCCCCACACACAAACCTGATGTAATCTCTTAATTGGCTTACTGTGTTCCCGGGCCTTGTGCCTCAAGATAGCCCACCCCTTTGTCTAAATTTAAGAATTATAATATTCTCTACTTAGAATTCGGAGATTCTGTAGCAATTTTGGCGTCGATAAGGTTGCCTGTCATTGATTCATTTATTCCATTTGTGAGAATAACCACGCTAATTTCAGAACGAGTATATCATTTCCCCGGTGTCTGTCCCTATTCGACCTAGCCATTGTTGGAGGTGTCCGAATTTAGATTTAAACGGCCTTGCTTGAGATTAGGAAGGCGATTGGTACTTCCCTAACCGCTGCAAAAGTAGGCTACGTTTCCTCTCCATCATGGGTATTTCTAGCTCTATTGTTAGGAATCACTCTTATAATATGAAAATCATAGTCTCATTCCCTATCAAATAGTGGCTTTCCTGGTCTCTATCATTAATAAATAAACTAATATGTACTACTGTTTGATGCAGCAGGACCCGTCCTTAACTTTGAAAAATAATGACTCTTCATTAAGTAATTATTAATAAGGTTAACCTTGTGTACTCTATTATATACCATCAAACAAATATTCTAAACCTATCAAGACTATAGTGAATACAAAACACGTTAATCCTGCTAATTTTAACGATACATCCCAAACTAACTAGTACATTTTAGTTTATTACTTAGCTTACTAATTGATGTCACCTCTTTGTCGTTGTAAGATGGCTGTTGCCCAAACTTTTCCTGTTGTTTTTCAAACAGGATGTCCACTCAAATCCCGTGGACTGTCCTCACATGCCACTGTCCAGTTGATTGGCTTGGACTTTGGACGTTTCCTTTTCTCTGTGAATGTAAAATTTTCATAGTGAAGTGGAGGGGCTTCAATACTGTCCTGTGTTGTTTGACGTCCCACGCTGCGGTTCAAGGACCGGGCTTTGTGTGGCCCGGCTACTCGCACCATGGAAATGTCTACCCAGACACTATCTGCATGAGCTGTTGCTCTGACATCCCGAACTGTAGTAGAATGCGTCTGGTTGACGGTAGGCTATTATCAAAGCCACCCCGTCCCCCTAATATTACCGTAGGCCGTTACGAGTAAACTTCTGCTAACTTGAACCAGCATAAACCAATTCACAACATAATGACTCGATTCGTTATATTTGTTTGTATAGAAAAATGTTGCACTATGAATAAAGCTGTATAAATATTCTGATAATTTATTTATTGGATTGTTCTTTACAAATTGTGGTGAAACATTCTGAACTTCAGTATCAACAACCAGTTCCAGTGAAGGCGCCAGTATTTTCTCTCCAAAATAATTAACAAACCAGTAACCAGTCTGTGTCCTTAGTCGCGCCCTAAACAGGTCCATGAGCGAGTGGTATCTCTAATGCCTCGGTGCCTCGTGAGTCTCTACCCATCTCGCGCCGGTCGCAGCCAGTCCTCGAATTAACAAGCAGCACTTGACCACTGCATCGTGACCGTCCAGACTGAAAAGAGCAGGAAGGGATTGTGACGGCATTGTTACACAAAGTCAAGCATCAACCTACACAATAACTACGAGTAGTTAAATATTACAAAATATACACACAGTATTTATAATACAATAAGAAAACACAAGAAATAAAGAAGGTATGAAGTCAGCAGACAATACGTACATCTCTTTACGGTCCTTATTTCTAATGAATATGGAATTTTTTGTGTTCATTATTTTACGTCCTTCCAGACCATCCACGTATATATGCTTACCGGCTAAATCCGAACATAGATAAAGCTAGTATCTAAATAATGTTGAAATTATCCAAAATAGGTGAGCTTAGGCTAAGTTTTGTTAGTATGAATTAGGTTAGTTTAGTGAAAAAGAAAGCATTAAAATTAAGCATTTCGAATGATAGTACATCGTTACGGTCAAATTTTATGTTCTAGCTCGAAATAACGTTCCAAAATATAATATGTATTGAAACGTGCTTAATTTTTAAATAGTCTTCAACTTTATTAAAGTATTTCTGGCTAGGGTTAAGATTATCTGTATAGGGTCGAGAATAAGCTAAATTACTTTCTCTTCCTGGCTTTATCCGCTGCACTTGGATAATGGTGGCATCTCCCGTCTAATCTAGATATTATCAAAATCTCGCACACTACAAAGTGTATGAACTTAATGGATATATACCCGTATTTGCGAGGATTAGAGGGAGAGTGGAAATCCATTTATGAAAAATCATCTGAGTCCAATCAAACGAAATTTTAATCCAGGCCACTAGCATTGGTGGTAAACCAGACCAGACAATACTCATGCCTTTATTTGCACTCCTATTGGATTGGTTGATGAATTTTCTATGGTAAGGAAAACAAAGGTATTTATACTGTTCTATCCTTCATCTTTCCCTAGAGCACAATATTATATTATGTTTTCATCCATATCGGTGAGTACGAGGACTATTTCTGGCTTATCTAGTTTGCCGTTACTAGGGCGGTTGAGGTGTAAATTCCGGCCAGGTTTACTGGGATTTTATTTCATGAATGGATTAACACCCTCACTCCCCACAAATATGAATACATTTCCTCTAAATTCTTCTCTACTCATACATATTCAATCATCTTGATTAAAATTGTCTCAGCTTAATTCTTAAAGTAACATTAAGTTGGAGCTTCTTGTGAGACGGTTAAATATTTTATTAAAATTAACATTTAAAATAACACTCACTTTTTAAGGCTATTTGTTAAAATATGTATAATCAGCCCCCTCCTTACTCATATTGCCCAGACGAGTTAGATTACACGCTTTTTGATCTATTACTACTTTATGCTACATTATTCTACCAGTTTTCCGCTTTTTACTTTATTTTGAAAAACAAATTATCTGAATATATATTTGTAAAATGTTCCGCTCATGCACGGAAGTCAAAGAACTCCCACCCTCTGCTCCTTTGTGCAGAACATGGTAGCAGTGTCAATCTCTACGGTTGAATGATCGCGCACTTTCCCGCTCCCACAGCAGGACCTATCATGGCACGTGAATAATTCATGGACCTCATCACGTTATATACGGTCCTTCTTCTTCTACGCACAGCGAGCCTACTCTCTCTCGCTCTCACTCCTCCTCTTAGGCCAGGTCTATATCTAGCGGTTCAAGCAGGACAACCAACATCAAGTGGATGAAATACCTCAACAACGTTTTTCCATTCATTTCACGTGTATAGTTAAAGTGACCTTAACTCTCATGTTTAAATATTTTATTTTGTCGTTTGCAGCCTTTCAACAGTAAATCATACGTTTGCTAAGATGAAAGGGGGGAGGGGCATATAACAATTTGTAAACCCTGATTTTTATAGAAAGCCCACTTTCGACCACCAACAGTGATTTAAAGTCATTAAAATTTTGTATTCTAGAAATATGCATCGTCTAATTTGTTAGGTATAAAGTTCTTCTTATAATATCTCAATAATTCTTCCTAACAAATTACTATAAATATTTATTTTTACATTATTGATTATATTAAATTATAGTGGAAATATAATTGTAGAATTATTTTCTCGCCACTGTGACAACATGAGTTTACAGTTTCCATATAATGGGTTCTCTAAGAAAATTAGACTATACAGAGTGATTCGTAATTGTATACAATAAAGTGATGAAGTGGAATCTACACTCAAAAATAAACTAAAATTCTCATAACAACATATAGGCGGGACCACTTCGTTATCGAGATATGGCAAAATCTCAGGGTATTAGTGCACATGCGTCATTCGGAGTGCCGGAGACATGGAACGTTACACTTAGTTACTTGCTGTGATTTAAAGTGACCAGTAAGATGAGGGACCAATTTGCAAACGAGGAACTTACCGAAATGATTCAGATGTATGGTGAAGAACGACCAAATTCCGCTGCCACTGCTCGTACGTAGGCTGCACGGAGTGGATGCTGCGCCACCATGCCACAGATCGACAATTCCTCAGCAGAATATTGGCAATGGATGAAGCATCATTAATGAAAATTGCAGTGTCAATCTCCACAACCAGCACATTTGGGTGGACACAAATCCAAATGCCACCCTAAGGTCAATTAACAATATCAATTTTCCATTAATTTTGGAAGAGAGTAGGTGGACCGTATGAAATGCTTGTATGGCTACGAGGTGAAAATTATTTACACTTTCTGCAGACCACTCTCCCCAAACTACTGGAGGACGTTTCTCTGGTAACATGGCTGAACATGTGGCTGCTTGAGGATGGAGCTCCTGTGCGTTACGACCGTTCAGTGAGACGCCATTTGGACGAGCACTAGCCCAGGTGGTGGATTGGGCACCCTGGGCCTGTTGCGTGGGGGACGTTCCACTGGCAACACAGCTGAACATGTGGCTGCTTGAGGATGGAGCTCCTGTGCGTAACGACCGTTCAGTGAGACGCCATTTGGACGAGCACTAGCCCAGGTGGTGGATTGGGCACCCTGGGCCTGTTGCGTGGTGGACGCGATCCCCCGATCTCACACCTTGCAACTTATGGCCGTGGGGCCACTTGAAAGAAATTGTGAACTACCAAAGGCACAACATGAAAGAATATCTGTGGAATGCAGTTGTGTCTAGTGTAATAATGATCCGGGATATGCCCACATCTTCTAATTTAAACAACGTTCGTGGTGCAGGAGGGATGAATTGTGTTTGGAATGCAATGGTGGACACTTTGAACACCTATGATCACGCAATGTTCCACTAACCAAGTCAATAGAAAAACTCTACAACTAGACGGTAGTTTCTGTTTGACCTATCCCCGTCGGTATTTCATTAAAGAAGTGGTTCTGGCAATATGTTGTTTTGAGACATTTAGTTCCATTTTCAGTGTCTATTTCACTTCACTACTTTATGTATACAATAATAAGTCACCTTGTATGTTGTACCGTAGCTACAGACTGGCCCGTCACCAACAACTGTTTTCAAATTACCCTTTTAACAGAAAAGTCGAAGTCTCGTTCAAGATCAACTATTACGCAACAGAAAGACTTTGGTGTTCGTGCTGCAAGAAAACTGTGAAGTGAAAGTCAGCCATCCTCACCCCTTCTCTGAACTAAGACACTCGTCCAACGCACGCATGCGTGAGAGTGCAGTTCAAAATAACCGTATCAGTGGGCCAGACGTCCGTTGCTACCCCCCCACCGCCCGTTTCTATGCGAGTGTCGACTGTGCTGTAAATGTGTAGCACCTTGTGATTGGACGTCTATGACGGCATTATGATGTAACTCTTTCCTTCCTAGTTTTCCCCGCTGGGCAGAATCGAATATAAGCTTGTGTCTGATCGTAAACATTACTCTTTGATGCCAATTAGGAATAAGCATAACTTGGGCAGATAGTAGGCCCCTAGGACCGTCTTATAAAATGTAAGCTATAGTTATTGACAGGAATTAATCGCCGACCATGGACTTTGCGTATGTTAGGTTGAGGTTCGAATCCTGGAGGAATTTTAATATGTTTAATGTAAATTAGGGAAAGTAATCTTCGACCATGAACTGTGCATATTGCAGGTCATGGTGCGAAGCTTGGAGAAGTTTACCAGATTAAGTGTTTACTAGGGAGATTGTTCTCGAACCATAAAGATGGTAAAATTGAGGTCAGGGTTTAACTCTTGGAGAAATTTGGCAAGTTCGTTTCTTAACAAGAATATTTAACTTTGACTTTAAACATAGTAACACTTAGGTTTTGGGTCAAATCCCGGTGGATTTTAAAGGGAAACTTGACTTTAACCTTTTGGATTCAGGTCAGGGTTCGAATCATGGTTGTAACTATTTAATGTATCTGTATTTTTGTTAAGTGTTAGGGTATTTATAATGTTTACAGTCTGATGTATTTATCTCATTTAGGTTAGTTTATTAGTTCGCCGGAAACGTTAACATTAGATTATTTGTTTTGTTTTCAGTTAGATGTTTCCAAAGTTATATTTTATTACTACGTGGTTCAAGACCCATTAAATGTTAGTTTCATGGGAAATATTAACTTGCGGTTTTAAAGACTTGATAGTTTCAAGGGAAGATTTATTATTTGTAAACCTTTATATTTTTTTTATTAGAGACAATTTCACTTTATCATCTTGGATTATTATATCCTATTTGTATCTTTATTTATAAAGAGAGTTGCTTTATCATTTATACATTAACATTTATATATATCAAAGTTGATATCCAATATTGTACAAATTAACCAACGCTGAGTATTATCAAATTAAATGAGCCCTTGGGCAGTATTTGTAAACCTTTGTTAGTTCTTGTCTGAACTCAGACTACCTTTTGGTTATGTCCATTAGACTTAGCCTTAGCTTTTCTGGTAAGACAAGAGTGGCGAAGCAGGATGACATGGCCTCTCTGTGATTACCCCTTTTTTGTAAATTAAAACCGCGCTCTCTGTGGCGACTAGTGGAACTTAGGTTATGGGACTAAGGGACCTTAGGTTATGGGACTAAGGGAGGTAGCCATAGAGGGCTAGGGACGGTTGAATGTAATTTAACTAATATATTTCTCGTGTTTCACAAAATATTAATTTCAACTACTGACGCCGTGAGATAGGTATAATACTTCTATTCATACAGTTGTGTGATTGGGGTTGTATTCTAATAAAATACAGGTGTTTGCTCAGAATTAACATATTTTAGATCATTTTACAAAAAGGTAGTAAGACGTGGCAGTAAAATTTAATTTTAATTGATATTAAAGCATAAACTTAATAACTAAAGGTGCTCTACCCAAACTTGCAAACATAAAGTATAATAAACTTTTTCAATTTAATTGTACAATATTCGTTATCCATAACTTTCTGGTGGAAGAAATTCTGTTGATTTCCTCTTTTATAGACTGAGTGGAACGAGTTTCTGTTTTGACTTGACCATTTGCCATTTCATCTGTCTATGTTCAACGATAACTTTCAAATTCGTAGACCAGTTTTAATTAAATTTTGCATACATTATAAAACCAAAGTCTTAAAGCATAAGAATAATGGTTATACTATATAATTATAATGTATTCTCACGCGTAGTATTAATTTATTTTCTGTCTAACTTGGTCACAGAGGGAAAATATCAACTTGAAATCAAAGTAGATAATTCAACTTGAAATTCAAATAAGAATGTTAGGACTGTAGTAAAGATAGGAATATTACACATTATTAACGTGAAATACTTAGCATTTTCGAATAGAAGGAGCGAGGTATTCTGTTCATAGAACTACTAACTTAAATAATATTTAAATTAATTCCCAGTGGCAGCTGTTACCAGCAAAGAGTCTGTACACAGTTTTACTAAATTTCTTATAACAAAACAAAACAAAAATATCTAGCAATAAACGTCGTATAGATTTAGTTAGATATCCAACACCGTCGATTAATACAAGTGCTTATCACTCTTTTTCTCTCGTTATCTCTTAGAGGAGAGTTGACTTTACTTAAATCCTATGGATATTGATGAAATAGTAGTGAAATATGCACTGCTTGTGCGACTGTTGATGCTGGCATGTTATTACGATACAGGATATAATAAAGCATTGCACTGTCACCTATATAATAAAAACCTGTGGCCGTTTTTAACAGATACTATAAATGTGGATGGTACTTGGTTGAAACAAGAAATGGATACATATTTGTATGTGTATGTTACACCTTTTCAATATGTTTCCTGTAAGCATGCTCTCTAAGCATCCTCTAAAACCTGTACTGGTGGGTATGCAGTCTACATGTCAGGCTCATTTAATATGTATTGCTGGTGGCAACAAGATCAAGGTTTGAATACTATATCGATGGTTTGAGAGTGGATATTTATATATGGTTTCCTCTAAGTTATGTCTTTCTATCTCCACCATATTGGCGTAGTATATATAAGCGTATAGTCTGAACGAGCATTGAAACGCGGGGGAAAAGCACATCCAAGTGAATAGAATGAGGAAGGTGTATTTTAAGCGTGACTAAGATCGATTACCTGGTCAGAAAATAAATAGTAATTTTACAAACACCCTTATTATTACTGAAAGGACTTAAAACTGGACTCAAAAGTTAACGTTCCCTACAATGTCCGCACTTCACTGCTCAACCACCTTAATTAAAACTTAATATTAGTTCAACAAAACTTTTTAGATTTATTTTAAATATTTTATTTTGTGCTTTGTTTAGTTTTTTTTATTCACACATTGAATTTTAAATAAATTGTTAAATAAAAAAATACTGGACTTAAATTAATATATCAAATACACGCTTAACAGATTTTAAAATATATATAAAATGTGCAACTACAGAATCTTGTAGAGTTATCTGAGTTATTCTTCCATATAAATTGCAACCACTTCGCAAATACTTTATGTCATTTTGACAAGTGTTGTAAATCGACTTCCCTTGTCTATGCGACAAAACGCTTTTGTGAGGTGAATTTCAAAATGGTTTCTAGGAACATTTTTACTGTCGGAAGTATTTAAAGATATAGTGAGACCAACTATTAACTTGTCACATAGTTCTCACAGAATTTGTATAAGAATTAGCTTCACATATCTTTGGGTGAAGATGGAGTGTGCCATTACCAAGGCACATATTTGGATCACACGTCTTCTTATATTTCTTATATTAGAGACAATGCTCATCAATACATATATTATATTCAAGATTCTCTGGTTTGATAAATATTTTTATGTGTAATTTTATGTCATATTTGGTCATTTTGGATTTGTTGATTATTTATAGGTATTTTTTTGCTCATTTTAGACATTTTTAAGCCTTTTTTGGCATTTATATAAAATAAGTATATATTTGTAAATACTACTTATATTTTGCAATATAATATATAATTAAACTTTTTTTTTCTACTATACTGTTGTCAGAGCGAGAAAGTAATTTAAACAACGAACCTTGTATTCTCTTTGCTTTTTACGCTAAAATAAACATTCCTGATGGGACTGCAATTAGGTTGGATACAGTTGGTTTGGGAGGGGGTAGCTTTTACTTCTAAAGCCAATATCTCTAAATGAATGCAATATTTAGCAAAATGCAGAGTTTAATTGGCCAAAGAGATTTTATTGCATAGCCCTAAATATGTTTTAGTTCACATTTATAAATCGCGTTTTTTTATTTAGGTATGTGCAATAAACATAATTTTTCGTTAATATTTTCAATTCATTTTTTGTAAATTTGAAGTAATTTCTTAGAATGTTTGCTGTAATTTTATAGGGCGTTTTTGTAAAATTACAAGTCAGTCCCTGGTGATAACACTTACAAAATAAAATAGCTTGTTATCGAATGGATTATGATTGAGTGAAAACCTCCTGCGGACAATAGTTTTGACATTAATAGTAATCAGCTAGAATGACGAAATTATTCAAGAAATACAGAATTGTTGTCTGAAAACAGTGACTTGTTGAGCCATATCCTGGACCTAAGTTAAAAAGTAATAATATATTAACGCCAGTAGGTTGGCACACTGCATAAATGCCAGGCTCATCTAGTCTAAGTTACTGATGAGGAGGATATCGTGGATTGAATCCTTGCCAATTGTTCTAAAGGTTATTTTTATACATATATTTACCCTTTTCTCCACGCAAATACTGGTAAGTTTCATATAAATTTGACTTTCTTCATTCATGACTCAATAGTGTAGTATTCATTAGCCCGAACAGGTAGGTGAAAAAAGTATGTTATAAACACAATAATATTAAAATGTTTCCATACTTACTTACTACTTGTCCAAGATATCTGCATTCTTACATTAAAGGGATGAGAGTCAAAGCTTAAATAAAGTGTAACCACATATGTTTTGAGAGAGAGGTAATAAAATCACCTCAATATACTCATACCAGATTTGAGGACCAATCTATCCTTCACTGGCAGACCACACAAGATGAGACCAACGCTCAAGTCCTCGCTGCCATCCGTGTGGGTCTATACAATTCAAATAATATATAATTTAAAATGTTTTTTTGATACATGTTGCAATAAAGTTCATGGTAGCAATTTTGCGAGATGAAGATTGAAAAGCGAACGTTAAGGTCTTTTCTGTTTTCTGTTGTGCGTGGAACTAAAGGTGACCTGAAAGTTGTGACAGGTCTTGCTTTAACAGCTGAAGTGCTGAGTAAACTGCTATCAGCCATACCTTGTATCCCCTATGTTTTCCCACTTTCTCGCTAGTTCACTTCTTCTTCTCTGCCTAGCCCTCCATCACACATCTTATATTATTTATCCTTTATTCTTAGCTTGTTCCCAGCATCCACAGAACTAGACATATAAAAACGTCAGTTCAACACGCTATTCAATTGTTATTCAAAAGTGGTACAACCGCATTAACCTGGAATCACCACTTTGATATGCTAATTACACAAAATAAGTACGGGTACAAAACTTTTTCTTTGTGGTACAAAACGGTACAGAACTTGTACAAGACTTTGGCACCAAAAAATGTTCAAAATTCAAAAGTGTTACAACAGCATTAACCTTGAGTCACCACTTTGATATGCTAGCTACTAAAAACGGGTACGGGTACAAAACCTTTTATTTGTGGTACAAAAACGGTACAAAACTAATACAAAACTTTGGCATCAAAAAAAGTTCAAAATTCAAAAGTGGTATTAGAGGTTAATGGAGGTGATTTTACAGCACTTTTTATGGAAATGGGAAGCATTTATAACTGTTTATCATCTCACACTGAAATGTAGTGGTTGTTTATCTCTAAGTAGAAATCATACAAGATTGTTTGAACTTAACACAAAGTTCTCGTTTTCTTGACAAACATCCCTTTCAAAAAGCAAAGTGCATGCAAGATCAAATGTGGCTCCAGGCTAAAGCCTATTTGGCAGATTTTTCTCATAAATGAACAGTTCAAACCTCCCTGTTCAGGGGGCAAATATTAACTTTTTTACCGTGCAGTACCGTATCGAGTCGTTCACAAAAAAAAATGGTAAATATGTTTAATTAGCAATAAAACTGAGTGCTTTGATACCCTTCACGACTTCATGGTATAAAATCAGCTTTCTTTGGATGAAAATTCAAAGAACGTGGTTATAGAATACGTGAAGAGACTTGGAAAAAACTTCGGATAATATTTCTCGGCTATGTGCAATATTAACAATTGGATTGGAAATCCCCTGGAAGATACATCAGTTTGAAATCCTCCACATAAAGCCTGAGTGAAAAAGATCAGCTTCTTGAAATTTTCACTGATTTTGAATTAAAGAAAATATGAAATCCTGTACATTTATAATAATAATTGTACATGTAGCAGTAATAAGCCAACTACCGAGTCGAAGATGGCTGCAATATCTGATAGCTCGTGAATAAAGCTGACGATTTCCACACGTCCATCATAGACTCTGCCTTAAAATTTGAGTGAAGAAATACCCTGCGCACGAGACAACTCCTGGATGGCTCAGTGATAGATCATTGGCGTACCAAGCCAAGGGGTCCAGGTTCGAATCCCGTGTTCAGGTGTCATTTTTCAATTTTCAGAATATTACAACTTTGATACCATTTTTTTCTACGAATTTGAGTAAGAAATATATTTCTTCATATGCATATCTAAAAAAATAAATACGGAAACAGGCTCAATGCTGAAAGTGACTTGATACTTTAATAATCTCCTGACTTTAAAGCTCTGTGCCATCCAAAGCAAGCGTATCCTTCTCACTACACCACGTGAAGAGGTGAGTGGCTCTTAAAACCTGTAAACCATTTTGAAACTTAAATCGGTATGGAATTTTGCGATTAGAGGAGGGTGTTTTAGTTATGTCAAAGCAGTAATTTCCAGAGTAACTTTAAAAGACAAATGAAATGTGATAATATTGTGACAGTAATGATAAGAATATGTTACTACAGTACTTTGCTGGCTTAATTTCAGTTTTAATTTTTTTAAATACATCTATAATTATTAATTGAACTTTTACTTAAGTAGTTTCAATAATATTTCATTATATTTGTTATAGTATCCCAAATGACCTACCGAGCTATAGTATGTTAATTTAAAGGTATTAACCATTTTGTTTACAATTAATAACTAGATTTTATAAAAATTAAGTATAAATTAAGTGCGTAGCTATGGATATTTACCAGGGGGTTCATGCAACTCAGATGATTGTGAAAGGTTCACGAGTCGAGAGAGTTTGGGGACCGCTGTTGTAGACGAATGTGTGAAAAAGACTACATGAAGTGTTTTAAAAATAAAAGAGCATTTATTACTTGCTGTATGGAAGTTGTAGCTAAGGGCGTATGCAAGGATAGGGAAGTGTGGAGAAAGTTAGTGCGGATGGATTAAGTATAGTGTTTTTTAATGTATGTAAAGTACATAAACATATTTAAAAACTGTAATTATTACAATAATTTAATTACACTAATAGGGTAGGAATAAGGAAAGTATAAAATATGAGGAATAAGTGTACCTGCATTTGTGTGGAAGGAAAGTTGGAAATAATTTAGAGAAAATACCCTTTCTTTAATTAGGTAGTGTTCTAACTCGAACTTCCTCAACAAATCATACTGTACTAGCTCCACGTTTATGTCTGCATGTTCACCAATGCATATATATGTAAGGTGTTGTTTAACAAACCCAATGGCAAAATTTATATCTATATTTTGATCAATAATCATGATTAACGCACTACATTAATTTTAATATAAATAATATTCACCTTAAATGAAGTTTTTCTTGTTTAAAGCCTAGTTAAATAGAAAAAATAGCAACCGTTTACAATTCAAATACTTAACTACTACTATAACTTCACTTGGCGAAGGCAAATTTAATAATTAATAGATTTTCAGGTTTCACGTTTTTAATCGAGGTTCGTTCAAGTATGTGTTCTAAGGGATGGTAAACAATAGGTTGCACAAGTTGGTCATAAAAAGTTTACTTTCTTCTACAAGAAGGGCAATCTAAAATATTGTGTTGTAAGATGTAATTTTAACTTTGGTAATCTAGAAGGAGAAATAAAATAATATTATAATTCAAAACTGTCTCAATTTTAATATAAATACTGAAACACGACAAATGGCTATATATAAGTGTATACAAGCATTACATTAGATGTTGTTCGTTTAGCGTTATAACTCAAACAACATGTTGAATGTAGGCCATATCTTAAATGGCATCTGTTCGAGGACAAGTTTTAGCTTGAATTCTTAGTTTGTTCTTATTTTTGAGAATATAAGTCTAAAATTATATTTGACACGATTTAAATACTGAAAGATTTTGAAGTTAATAATTACACAATTTTGACCAGCCATTTTTGAATAGATATAATCTTGGAACATAGGCTTTTATCACGGACAAGACAGTTCAGTGTGACTGATATTCCATCAAGTTTTTCAATAAGAATTTTGTCTGTACACATACATTTATTTGAAAATTGTTGACGGAATATTGTTTTTGTTTTTTTAAGACACAAATTTAATTAGTTGACCCTTATGCTTACATAATCTTAAAATATCGAATGATTATTATTAATTGCCGTACAGCTACACTAATTTAAAATAATTAAGATATGTACTTGTGGTCACATCGTATAAAGTGGCCTATCCCTTCGTTTATATCTGTTTACACTGGGTTTTACAGATAGAAAAATTACCAGATCTACTTTCACGTATTCTCGACCCCTCGTAGAGAAGGTATTGTGATCGTAAAAAAAATTGAACTAAATATTTTGATAAAGGTCGACATTTCATGGCCCTATAAAACCAAAATTTTGTTTTCGAATTGTCGTCTGTCTGTACCTCAAACTAGAGCCAAAACTATTTTACAGGTTGGGCTAAGACTTAGTATCTGGGGTTTTCATAGGATTCCCTTGTGGGTGTTTGGAATTAGATATCTAACCATACAATTAAGAGTAGTTTCCAGAAGGGCTAAAAGAGAATATATATATATTTACTCTAACGATTTTGGTTAAATTTTATATATAGACACGGTTTATCATTATAAAAACAATGTCAACTCTCATGTCCTTATTAAAATGACTTGGATGGTACTTAAATAGAGAAAATCCAATTTTCATCATTTCTCTGCAACTATTCGAGATATGAAATAACCTATCGTTGTAAAGTTGTATTAAGATTAAAGATTAAAATCATTTATTTAAAATATATTTTTATAAAACCAATTGTTTCGGAGCTAAAAGCAAATATATATATATATATGTAATTATTAATTCATGTCTTTAAAAGTAAATTTGATTCTTACGCTCTTTGGTCGACAAAGATGTGTTTATATTTCCTCAATGTTTTGTAAGTGTTCCTAGTGTCATAGAATAAGTAACAGTGTTTATTATATCATTTATGATCTTTGTTTCTGCAACCATTTATATATAAGCCTATTATTTCGTTTAACAAATCATGTGAGTTTTTAGTAAATGTCTATTTTAAAATAAAAGTGAGAGAAAGTGTGTGCGATGTACCGTATCATTTATTTTATATTATCATTATCTATAAAATAACACTAATAAATAATTAAATGTTAACAATGTCATCCATAAAAAAACCTGTGTATTTTAAAGGGCTCGTTTTATGAAAATTATAGTGTAGATATATTCTTCTTAAAAACAAATAAAACCATCTTTGAATAGGTAACATGAGTTTTTTTCATTTTTAGTTTCAATGCTAACATTTCTATAAGAAATGCAGTAGTTACAGGATATTTCTTTGCTAGAAAATGAAGGAGGGTGATAACCATCATCTTCTACACCAATCAACTCAGGATTTCCCCTGTTCGCAGCGACACAGTCCGAGGAAGTTCAGCCCTCGCACCAATAGAGTCTAAGATCTGATAGCTCTCTCGTTGTCTGCCCGACGGGTTGTGTCTCCTGTAGAGTAGGAGCTGATAGAGATGGTTGTGGGGGGATCCTACTGCCACGCATGCGCTTGGCCTCAATTCTTGTATATGCTCTTTTTCCAGCGTAGCAATGCTGACAGCGTCATTATTTATAATCGTAGCCACAATGTGACTTTCAGCGCCGATGGAAAGAAGCTATAAATTATATTAGAAAAGCATATTTGGCAACTTTCATGAAGAACTCAATAAGAATTTGAATGATATTTAGTGTAATCCCAGATGGTAATGATTGGTGAAGGGAGTGTGTGCAAGTGTATAGAACCTCGAAGCCAGGCTACAATGTCTATCAATAGTTAATTGAAGGGCGATTAAGATTACAAACATGGTTTAACTGATCGTTTGATTCTTAGTTTTTTATTAATTTTAATTTTTTTTAAAGTATTTTTTTATAAAACATGAATTAAAATTTAGTAGACTAGTAGAGAGACAACTTTATATAATCAAATAAATCTTAAAATTTCTAAGAGTTAAAAGGATAAAATAGAGTGGAGGTACAAATTTTCAAAATATAATGGTAAATAACTACTTTCCAGTATTGTAGACAACTGAAACCAGGCAGACAGGGAAAAATAAACTAAAAATTAATGTTAAGGTTTGAAAACGTTAAAGTTTTAATTGGCACTCTGGAAAACACGGGCGTAAGGGGGAGGGGGCGGGGAAATAATTTTAGGTATAGTAGAAAATTTAAATCTGGCAGATAGTTAATCATATTTGAATTAAAATTCGAAATTGATAAATAGTATTAGTTTTAATGGGAAGGTGGGCTACAATTTTTAAAACTAAAGAAACAACTATTATATGTATTTATTAGAAAACTGAAACTTAACAATAAGTTAAAGAAAAAATTCCAAATAACCATAAAAAGTTGAATATATTAATAATTGTAGAAAATAGGAAAGGAAAGTTAAGTAAAAAGAAAAAATCTTTCAGGTGAGGCAGGACATGAAATTCACCAATAATGTAGAGGGACTACTCCAATAACAATATTTTTTTTAAATACTTACTATTTAAAAAGGAGCTGAAAAAAAATGGTTGAATGTGGAGGTAGGGTAGTAGGTTGAAATATCTTCAAGTTAGCTATAAAATCTTCTTTTTGGAATGAAAGAAAATTTAAATTTGCCAAGTTTGTAAAAATACCATCTCACAGCATAAAACTCGAAAATTTTGAATTTTAAAAATAGTGGTTAGAAAACTTTTAATAGAAAAAACAAACTTAACTTTATCATAGAAAACTTTTAGTTATTCATTTAAAGACGAGAAAAATCAACAAATAAATAATTAAAAACACTAAGGATTACCTTAAAGTAGATCCATTATCATTTCTAAGGCAAAGCGACATAACAATTAAAATATACGAATTCTGGTGATAGGGCAAGATGAACCATGATGCTCTTTAGAAAATCATTATGTTTTTATTAAATATATTAATTATTGCTTATGTAACAGATTAGATTATAGATTTATGCTCTTTTGTGAACTGTGATATTCGTTTATTCAAAATATTTCTGTAACAATCAATCTTAGATTGTTTATCTTATTTTATAATCGTACTAAAAAACATTTCTTTGTGGGAGGCGTTTTTTGTGCATCTATTTTTTGAACAATATAATATTTTGTCTCAAATATTTATTTTATTTCAATTCATCAATTATCATGTTTGGTTTGTAATTGTCATAGTTAGCTCAGGATTGTACAATGATGAACCATCAAAAAATGTGCAGCCAGATGTTGAACGTTTTAACTTGACACAGTTCTAGTGCTGCTTAACAGTGCGAAGAACGAGTCGGACTACTAGTATAAGCATATGACATAAAATTAGTTTAACATTATAGCGGAGAAACAGTCTAACCGTCTCCTAATCACTGTGAAAAGTTAAACCCAAGTCTCACCTATGGTAAAAGTAGCCTTAGCCTAGTGGATGGACGCAACTACCGATAAGTTAGCTTGTAGTGCTTACGTTTAGCAGGGTGCTGCACCCCCTAGCCCTCTGTCAAGTGACAGGTCAACACATGGGATGGAAAATCATGCAAACGCCCCGTGAGCTCAATAGGCTTCCATTGCGCGCGCGCGCACACACACACACACTCAGATTTAATAATTGCCACACAAAATTATTAAAAATTAAGTATGTTTCGAAGATTTTCCACATCGCATGTTAACCCAGGCATATAGGTTGTGGAGTCTATTAAAAACAAAACAAAAACAGTACTTTTATTTTTTTTAATAGCAATTGCATTATTACTATATTTACAATCACAAAAAAAATCCCATTTTGACCCCAATTTCAATTTTATTCTAAAATAAATATATTATTCTCGTGAAGCCCCTCAGAATACATCCTATCTACGCCAGTGATAAGAGTATTTCCATCCTACTACACTTCAGCTCAGTTGAGTCATAGATGGAAACCTAGAAAATGTTACATCCTTTGTGAACTGCTTTATTTTATCTCGAGAGGTCATAGAAAAATATTGCTACCATAAGAATTGTTTTTGTTCTCAGACTTATTGCCCTTATATCAAGGGTGGATTGGTGTTTTAAGGGGATGAACAAGTGATAAAATATGGCTGTGGGGTCTCCAACTAATGTCTGTCTTTTGTCTTCACTCTCTTATAGCTATGGAGAGGAGATGTCGTGCGAATCTTCTTGCTCCTGAGATATTACGAGTTTTGTTGTGTGTTTTGTTCATTTAGGTGGAAACGCAGATTAAAATGTATTGCAATAAAGTCTAACACTATTCCAAACTAGCAAGATGCTTACGCCAAAATTGTTATTAAAAAAGCACGCTAAAATAAATGTGACAGTGCAATTACTAGAACCTGTAAAATAGAGATATTTATTTTATTTTGTTTCCTTCCCAGACTAATTACGACGTTGGCTATCTACTTGGTGAATTCTAATATATTTTATGAAATGGGTTGCACATTAACTTGCAACTAGCCATTATAAACACAGTCACACTTGCAAAGTGGGTGGGAGTTTTTGGTGGGAAATAAAATAGGATATAGTTCCGCTCTTAGAAAGTTATTTTGCATTCATCATCTTGAGAAAATGGAAACCTAATACGGTATTTTAGCAATTATTTCATGAACCGTAGTAGTAAGAAAGTCCTATTTCTGGCGCAAACAAAAGACCAATTAGTTGATTT
>CABFVX010001442.1:79572-133282 GCA_902151425.1 Timema shepardi | reverse complement strand
TGAGAGAGAGAGAGAGAGAGAGAGAGAGAACACTGGTTGCCATCCCGCCGTCATGAGCCTAGAGAGAGAGAGAAAATCAATACACCACTGCCCTCGCTCCAAACGAGACCCGGCCCTACCACCCCCTCCCCCCGGCGTCATGAGCTCATCAGGAAATCAATTCTCCCAAGGGCCTACCAGACACCATCCCCAAATCAACTAATTGGTCTATTGTGTGCGCAAGAATCGACACTACTCATGCCCTACCCTCATCCCCACCCCCCTCCCACATACAAGCCTCATTCCCCACCCCCAAATCAACTAATTGGTCTTTTGTTTGCGCCAGAAATAGGACTTTCTTACTACTAACCGTTCATTATGTCAAAGTGTTTGTAATAAAACATAAGGAGGAGCATATTATCTACAAAACGTATTCTTATAGTTTTCTTTGGAATCCTAGCCATTCTTGCACAATCTCGCTGTGAGTGTTTGGAGTATGATTACCATTTGTGGAGCTAACCCTCAGATCACTCTCTTGTCAGGGCCAGGCTACGTTAGGTTTGTAAATTATTTTACTATCACGCCCAGGTTACGTTATGCTCGTAGGTTTTGGGGATTATTTTCCTTCTGACTCCGGCTATAAGGAAGGGAGGGGTCGGTCTGCCAAAAACAATCCTACTCTGGCGCAAAATCTACCTTGGGCCACCCCTGATTATTATATTCCTAGAATTGAACCAATAACTTACGTATTGTGTGCATGCACATTTTAAACAGGTATGAACGGCCAGTTCAGAGTCCGTAGTTCATCCTGGGACAGACTGACTAGCAGCATGGTTGTGTCCAGTACTTCATGAAAGGATATAGCTTAAAAAGAAATTCTGTGTTGTTTTTAAATATTTTAGTTGAGGTATCTTACCCGTTGACAGTTAGCCTGTTCAAACTATTAAATTTTTGTAAATAATTGAATATTACATATTATGCTTTGTAGCTATCTATACCTCTCTCGCGTGTTTATTAAATTTATGTTTACTGCCATCCTCTATGATTATAAAATCTACCATAATTTAATCAGTATTATTAATAAAAGCTATTCATTTGAAAAATGGTTGCTCATTGAATGCACTTGTGATTTTGCCCTTTCTTCACCACTGCTGTCTGTCTGTTGCAGGGCCTTCGTGCGCATTCTGTGCGTGTGCTGTCCGAGAAGAATGCGCAGACGCTACCAGCCAGCCCTCAGATCGAAACCCAGTCAGGTGAGTGGTTGATTAGTGAGTCCATTTCTCAGACATGGCAACTTCCACAGCTGGACTTGTTTGTGATTCACTGACTCTAATCTCTGACATAACAGAACTTATATGGGAATGTAAAAATATTGATCACATTTGTGTGTCACTTAATGGCGCAACCACATTATTTTATATTAGTTTTGGGCACCAGTTAGATGGTTTATCACCAGATAGGTTAACTTTAAATAAATAAAAATTAATCTAATATAACAAAATAAAACAATTCACCGCCTAAAATAGATTCCAAACAATGTATTGTACATGAAATTTTAAACAACAAATTATGTATTATCCCATTAGTTGATATAGTTATAAAAATCCTAAAAATTTCAAATCGTATTTTACTAATTAATTTGTGATATTGTTTTTGAAGAAAATTTAAATGTTTTATAGTATATTTAGAAGAATGTCAAAACTGACCATTATAATTGTATACTATGTCACTTTCCCCGTTTACAAAAAAATGAATATGTAATCATTTAAAACTATTTGTGTGTATTCCTAATAGTGTGACATGTCTTCAAGTCATTTACATTGGTATTATTCATTATAAGACTTTGTTCACACAACACTTTCCACTTGTGTGACTTATCTTCAAGTCATTTACATTGGTATTATTCATTATAAGACTTTGTTCACATAAATTGTGTGACTTGTCTTCAAGATATTGACATTGGTCTTGTTCAATAGGCGACTTTCTCTATTCACTGAAAATGATCTTGTCTTTGTTACAAGATGACGAAAATAACATATTGGCAATGAAGATTATATTGTGGTTTCGTAAAAATCAGATGAAATGGGGAAACATAAACGAAGGAGTTTCTCTTTTCTAATTGCTACGTTGCTAAACGTAAGGCCTTAGACTATGCGGCAACTGTGGTTGGTCCTACTGAAAGTAATATACGTACTAGCCACATCGCTGGATACGCGAACTAAACATCAATCTCGTTGAGTATGACTTGTTTATGACGAGGTAAAGGTTAGAAACACGTACAGGTGTATTGAGGACGGCTATTTCATAATGTTCTACCACCCTCCTTCCAAGTAAACTCTGCCATCCTCAATCCTACACCACTGGTGTGATTAAACTCGGATATCGTAAGCGAACAGTGAGATTCCGTGTAAAATAAACATAATAATATAAAGGTAGGAATGAAAATATGTTTATCCAGTAATCCCTGTGCTTCGAGAGCATCCCGTGCATTAGACATATGGAATCACTTCTTTTTCCTTTAATTCAATATTTCTTTATTTTGTTTGATACATCTTTCCGAATGTCTTGTGGATCTGCTCGACACTTCTTCTAGACAACTTTATAGTCTATCTATATATATTATCTACGACTTGATTTTGTTTTTTTCCTCCTCATTGACATTTAAAAATCTCTCCGGAAACTATTATTTTGACTCACATGTTTCACCACATCTACAATTTTTGTTTGGACAGGAATGTTACATTCTTTGGGAAAGGCTGTGAGTACAGTAGTTTGTGAAACTTTCTAGGAACATGAAATATCATGTCTCATTCATAGCTACGTTTTGGAAAGTGTTTTATATTAACTTAAAACTATTATTTTACTAACCGTTAGCTTACTTTTAATTTGATATAAGTTACATAAAAATTATGATAGATCTATTAGACTTCAATTTAGATGAACCACTATTTTTGAAAATAATGTAATGCTTTGTTTATTGTTTGTGACAATTCTAAATAATATGAATGGGTGGGGGGAGAGTGAATGGATGAATAGGGTGAAAGGTGGATGGTTGTATTTAAGCAGGTGGAAGGTGGTTTATGTTGGTGGATTAATAAATTTCCAAGAGGGGTGATGGAGGTGCAGTATGGAGTACGGGGGGCTAGAGAATCGATGATTGGCCAGGAGGGGGTGATGACGAGAGGAAGGGGTGGGCTGGATGGTGGAGGGGTGGGCAGAGTGGTGGATGGATATGCGAGAGAATTTATATAAATAAAGTTGGGGAATGAAATCAAACCACGTAACCAAGAGAAAAGTTGTACTTAATATTTTCATAATTTCAACAAGTCATTACACTATTGATACATTTTAGATAAAACCCCAATCAAAAATAAATTTGCGTATGTCAAAATAATATGTAAGAATCTATGAATTCGTTTAATGCATTTACATATTTAGTGTTGTAAGCTCTGTACCTCAGTTTTACAACTATATGAGCTATTAATATAGCTGAATGATGGCAATGCGGAATTTTTCAAAAAATTCTTCGTTGTATGCTTGTATTTTAATAGATATTCGATGAGGAAGCACTCAGGTATTCATAGAACTTAATAAAAATTATAATGCAATTTTTTTAAAAATTTTATAGATAAAATACATAAAGAATTGTTTTACATGAATTTTACTTGATTGAGTACTAATAGTATTAGATACGTTTTATAATTTTGTTGCCTGACAATTCTTGCATTAACTAATTTTGTTATCATGAACTTTATATATAAAGAAGAAATATAATTACAATTTACAATATTTACACCATTGTTATTTTTAATTGTTTACTGTCGATGGAAATATTAAAAATGTTGCAACAAAAATTTAAAACAAATATTTAAATTCGCTATCGGTGTTATCATTATTGTTATCGTTAATTATATTACATATATTTAACTATATTATATTAATTTAAATTAAAGTATATGTCAGCAGATCCAACGAAAATCTCAATACGCAGGTGAGAGGATAAATCTAGAATGGTTCTAAGATATATATATATATATATATATATATATATATATATATAGTGTAATGATATGGACTGGTTATAACTAGCTCATGATAGCGATACGTTGTAATGAGGTGGACTGGATGGAACTAGCTCATGATAAAGATAGGGATGTTATTAAAAGTACCGTTATCATTGTTGATCGGACGAATGTGCCTACTAATCATTCTATTGTTTTTAGATATTTATCACTAGTTCTACATAGATCATTACCATCAGCTTCAAGCGGATAGAACAGATCACATATTTGTAATTAGGACGTTATAAACAATAGCTGAGTAACCACAATAGAAATTGAATATTATTAGAAAATTCTTACATGAAACACCTCAAATGTTTTCAAAGATACATTTTTCTAAAAGTATTGCAGTCTACTACTTTGTCTTTACATTGATTAATTACTTATCTATTAAAATTAAAAATAGACTACCAAGTAGTTTTTTAAATATTATGTATTGGCAAGATTCAACAATATGTTTATCTCATATTTTTGAAAAAGACAGATATATTTTTTCATCACTAAATATATAAATGCATAAATGTAGATAAATTTGTATATGGTGTTTAATTACAAATGAGTTACTGACGTGATTTGTGATATCTGCTCTCCAGAAAATATAACAATTTCTTCAGTGGCGTAGCAAATATAATGAAGAAATGTGGCCCTGAAATTTTAAATAATATACCTATTTTATTTTATAATTATAACAAATGGTTTAATTGATCATTGATTTTTGTTCACATGACACGTAAGACTAATAATGTCACACTAAACAATATTTATTTATCAACATTTCTTCCATTTTAAATTTCAGATAGAAAATTGATATTTTTTAAAATATAAGAGCGTACACATTACTCAAAACATTGTTTTCAGAGTCAAAGTTACGAGTAGATAATAATAATTTGTATATAGGCCCAAAGTGTCCAAAAGGAAACACAAGATTTTTCGATAAAATACTACCATTTAACAAATAAATGGTATGGCATACCTCACATAACTACTCTCGTTTTTATCTTAAAATATAAATTTATTAAAAACTCACCGGATTTGTGAAATGAAATAATAGGTTTATACATTGTTGTAAAAACACCATAACTAATATCATAAATTAAATAATATACTCTGTTACTTACTCTATGATATTATACGCCACGAACATTGTTACAAAATAAATTGTACGGAACTCCACATGGACCTTTTCACTCCATTGTTTAAAAACTCGTAATATGTGTGAAATAGAATAATATACACTAGCAAACCGGAGAAAAAACTGAGTTATACTTAGGTAAATCATTTTATTGACTCCCGGTTTTAAATTTTAGAATTTTAAATAAAAGAATCAAAGTCCTCATTTGTATGTTTGGACCAATAAAAAAATCTATATTGGAACCACAAGGGTCAACACTTCGTATTAAAATTTTGACTTCTGGTTAAAACTTTTGACATTTATTAGGGGTTGCACATCTTATGGTTATCGCATTGCTATTAAATTCCTCATTTTAAAATTTAGACCATTAAAAAAGGTAGATATTGACTATTGAAGTTAAAATGATGGAGATATATTATTGCTTTACAAACATTTACCCTAATAGGTTAAAGGAAAAAGATCAATATTTTGAAATATTTACTTATTTACTTAATATATTGAATTATACAATTATTTTGTTAAAACCTAAGTAGTATCTCTGTACAACTATATAATAATAATAATAATAATAATAATAATAATAATAATTATTATTATTATTATTATTATTATTATTATTATTATTATTATTATTATTATTATTATTATTATTATTATTATTAGCACCAAGTCTTACTACTCGTTCAGGCTATACGCAGTTACGCACTTAAGGTGATAGTGAGATGAAATGAAGAACCTACAGTTTAACGTGGAATCCAAACCACGGTGGAGGCCTGGCATTCCACACATTCACAAGTTGTGATTAAAACACGTCTTGTCAGAGGTGAGGAATTGTTTGGCAAACAGATAAATTGTACAAATAAAGTTCACAAAAGTATATAAATATATTTGCGACTATCTCAGAAATAACTGTTTTTATAAAGATATATTTAAAATAAAAGTTTTTATTTTTTATTGTATAAAGTTTTGCAATGATAAGTTATTTATAATCTCAAATAGTTACGGGGATACGGAAATTTCCGCTTCTCTTAAGTAACCTAAAAGACAGTTTCATGGAAAAATGGAAATAGCCCTTTTATTTATAATCTTAGTCAACGCTTGAATACGAATTTTAATCAATATTTTAGCGCCGATTCTGAAAATATCTATATTTTTCTCGTTTCATCCTTTACTAAACTAATCTTAATTTTAGGGTTAAGCATTCTCACAGAGAGAGGGCATTGCGAAACCATTTTTTAGGGTTCGGGGGGTCATGAAACGTCGATGATCATCAACATCTTGGATTAGATATTTTTTACTGTCGCAATACTTACTTTTAGTGTTCAAATAGTTAAAGAATTGAGAAAAGAGAAACATATTTGTCCATCAAAGAGTATAAGTACCAAATTCATTTTCTAAGACTGGTATTAAAAATTGAATATATTTGCTAATAGTTTCGAAATTATTGGTTTTATAAAAATATATTTCAAAGAAAATATTGTATCTTTAAGAGTATTTCAATTTTATAATGGTATGCTATTTTGTATTTCAAATAGTTTTGGAGAAATTATGAAAATTGGAAAATTTCCCCTATGTAAAGTACCATAAAAGTGATTTTCATAATAAAAAAAAAAGAATTGCCATCTTGTTTATAATGATAAATAATGTCTAGATATCAAATTTAATAAAAATAGTTAGAGCTAATTTTGAGACAATCTTTTTTCTTCTCTCGCTTCTTGACCTTCATTAAACTACCCTTAATTTTAGGGCTGTATATCTAATTCCAAAAACCTTTCTGGAGGACCTTATGAAAGCCTCAGACGTCAGTATTTAGCCCAAACGTTTTTATATTCAATACTTTCTCTGTGAGGTGTCGAGAGAAAGTAAAAATATTAGCTCTATTAATGTTTTCACTGTAATGAGTTGTGTTTTTTGTACGTGAAATAGTTCTTACTAAGGCCCATGTGGGTAAAGGTTATTAAGTCAAGTAGTAGGGTGGCTACGTGTCTGATTATCTTTCGTTGAGTACTAATATCACCCCTTGTCCCACCTTATCTCACCAAAATTTACCAAGGCCTTTTTGCCATACCCCAAGTGTTAAAATTGCTACGTTGTCAAATAGAAAAAAATAATCAAATCTGTTCTTAAAATATTACATATAAATTTAATAAACTAGATATTAAAAATGTATATGTTTGGCTTATTATTGTTTACGATATAACTGTTTGTTTATACGCATAATAATACGAGTAATAGGGCTACCATATTATTTTATTTTAATATTTCAGCCTGACATCTAAATACCAAATAATTTGACAACACTGTTGAGACAAGTTTCTTCTCGAAGTTAATAGTGGTATCCCTGGAGTAGGGAAGGGAATCCGAAAGAGTGATGACAACAATAAAAATATATATTTGTGGCAAAGTGAGGCGAGGCTAAATAGAGGAAGGGAAAGAAAGAAATAATATTTTATCCGTGCAAGAAGCATATATAAAGAGCCCCTGATTATATCTTGCAGTCGAGTCATTGTGCCGGTATTCAAACTGCTTGTTAAATGTATGAATAAGAGAGAGAAAATAACTTGTTTGTAAATGAGTTTTGTATCGACCCATTACCCCAGCAGTGTCGCAGTCCCGACGACACATTTAAAGGCTTTATGCTCAACATAACACTGAACCGGGATGCGTCGTTTTGGATAGGGGCAACAAATGGATATGTCTTAGACAAGATCATAATTTACTAAATTATTAAAACAAGCTTATATATTATGTATTTATTGAACGTAAGGGGTGTTGTTTTGTGAAGTTTAATTTCAACTTAAATTAAGTGTTAGCTATCCGACACAGAAAGAATAACAATCTTGTAAGTAGGCCTTAGTCATCTACTTTTTTCTAATCTTGATAAAGTTATTGGGAAAATTGTTAACTCTATTTGAGCCTAGGGTGTAGTAAAAGTCTTACATTTTTATTAATATCCAGATAAAACAGAGGATTTTTAATATGAAGCTAAGTATTTAGGGATTTGTATTAGACTAACTCAATTTATGTTATAATTTGTCCAATTTTTTTTATTGGTTTAAATTAAACGTGAAAAATAGGCAGGCTGACTATAATGTAATGTTCAAATAGGGATGTAATCTAAAATATAATATAGTTGCCTAGAAACGATCATAAGAGAAGTAAAAAGAACTAATATATATTGTTATTAAAAAAATGAAAAAAGAGCATCATGGTTTAACAAATATAATAGACGAAATAATAAACTTTTACAGCTAGATAATGTAGGTAATTTCTGGTGACCAAAATGCATCTATGTTTTTTTTTACCACAGCAAGCAGTTTTTTAACAGTAGATTGTAAATTTTTGAAACCAGTTTTCAAATTTTCGCTATTTTATTATTATTAAATAATAAAATAGCGAAAATTTGATTATTTATTATATATATATAATAGACGAAATAATAGACTTTTACAGATAGATAATGTAGGTAATTTCTGTGACCAAAATGCATCTATGTTTTTTTTTACCACAGCAAGCAGTTTTTTAACAGTAGATTGTAAATTTTTGAAACCAGTTTTCAAATTNATATATATATATATATATATATAGCTTAACTCTCCTACACTCCTATGGCTGTATTGGTTATGAATCATCAACAGGATTCTCGCAAACAAATATATCTTTTAGTGATGCCATTCTGTTTAGTAGTGCAGTTCAAGAGGATTTTAACTAATCGACGCAGACTATAATAAAAACACACTTGAACCAAAACTCCTCCTTATGAGTTTTCTCCCTAAACATCTTACTGCTGGGTCATCTTATTGGACATAGGTGGTCTTCCTTACTCCCTTGAAAGTTCTTACTTGGCTTCTTATAATGAGACGTGACAAACAAGATTTAGAAAATAAATAATATTAAAAATGTACCTTCTTATGTAATTGATAATGATAATAATAATAATTTAGGGTTAACCCCCTCTCAAAGTTAATTATTTAACAATATTTAGTACTTGAACAATATTTAGATGATTAACTCCCATAAATGGGTAGTACATGCTGCTTAATAGGATTAATTACTACAAACGTTGGCCACTTCCCTCCGTTGAAGTGGTGTTTAAATCGATGGTGTGGGGAACTTTATTTGTCCTATGGGAGCCCTGTTGTGATTTGAAGCCTGGACTTCCATTTATCTTATATCTATCTTGAGTGTTGGATCCTGACTCTCGACGTTGTGGGGAGCTTTATTTATCCTATGGGAGCCCTGTTGTGATTGAAAGCCTGGACTTCCATTGATCTTATGCCTATATTGGGTGTTGGATCCAAATTCTTGGCGTTGTTGTGGTGGAAGTGGTCTCCCGAACCTGGGTTCAATTTCACTATCGTAGGTATGGTTTTGACCCCTAGGAATTGGTCATTGAATGGCCTCCAATTTCCTCGGGTTCTGGGCTGCGTCTGGGGACTTCATAACCTCTATCCTGGAATTCGTTGGAGGGTCTTATACCCCTGGGTTCATGCTGCCGGTGTTATGGATAGGGTCCACTTCTTTCATAGGTATCCTGTTGTCGTGGTCTGCTCTGGAACTGCTGTGGGGAACCTCTATGCATCCCGTCATTATGTCACTTATATGGTGGTGTTATTTAAGTATCAATGGTTGATGATCAAATCTTGTAAATCTATATTCATAAAATTAAGAGTTTGTTTGATCATTGCGTGATATCCACCTCATATAGAGGTCTAATTTTTTAGAATTAGTAGCCCATGTGCAAAAAGTACGCATCTCGAAGCCATAATTTTAAATTGTTATTGGATTTTTTAAACTAATTAAAAACTATTGGCCAGAATAGTTAAAATGAAGATTTTTTTTGTCAGTTTGAAGCAAAGAAAAGCGTTGACTGAGATAAAAACGCGATTCATTTTGCAGTTACCCCAAGCAACGCCGGGGACTGCTGCTAGTATATTATAAATGTACTCGATTAACAATTGTAGGATAAGTAACAATTATATTTCCAATTCCATGGTATTAAAGTGTGATGCTTAGTAAGAATTATGTCTTTTAGTATGATGTATGAGTGTTGAATATCCTGTAAAGGTTCAGAGTTAAAATAGCCTACATTTTATGTCGTCCCATCATGTTTGTGTGCAGGCTTTAAGTGAGTAGAGATCAAATTTCATGTAAATATCTTTAATGAACAGTGATAAACTGCATTATATATCTTTATCAATCGATGTCATACCCGAGTCTGGTCAGGGAATGATTATACGATAAGGTTGACATAAGATGATCCCAATTAAAGATCGAATGTGAAATTATGATGAAGTGGATGAAGATTACGGGTTGAATGATATTTTGATACAATTAATGATATAAGATTAAATATCATCTAATTATGATGCATAGCAACGATTGGTGAATGATAGACACTTATCAATCATCAATGGGTGTTAATCATATGTGATGTAAAAATCATACACGATTCTGACCCATGTGTAAGTGATCATACTTTGACCGAGTGGTATGTTGGAATAATAAATCGAATAATAAATGTATTTATATTTTCTAGCTAGTGCCTACATTATCAAAGTTGAAAATATGTCATCGTGATTTTGGTCATAGTCTAAGAAAACAGAAAGTTGGATTCATTCATACTCTCTGATATTAAGTACTGTTTGATCAGGATTAAGGACGTTCGTACCAATGTAAGGATAGTATTGAAACGTCTGGATACTCTGAGAAGAATCAGGGAAAAGGTGGGTTGTAAGAAGTGTCAAGTAGTTTTGTCTTATTTGACGATGTAGCATACGTATGGAGACGTATCGGTTCTGTATCATCGATAGATTTGTGAATGAGGAGCATGATAGTTATTATTATTTAAATTCACTATACAATAAAATGGACGATAAGGATTTTTGTGTAAAACATCCAAATTCATAGCTGTGTGAGGCTCTGTGGTGTGAAGGATCTAATAATAGGTTCAATTATAATAATAATAATCTAATAATAGGTTCTAGTCTTACAAAACTGACATGCAGCAAGCCAACTGTCCCATTTCAAGATTAATTTGATTGAGTATGGTTGGATGTTACCTTTAACCACTATACTAAGACATGTGAACTTTAAGGATGGAAAGCTTGTTTGAAACTTTTGTTTCAGGTGTTGGAGTTGTCCCTATGGTTCTTGTTGGGTTTATGGTTAATTACTGCATTGATTCTTCAGTATCAGGTTTGATCTGGAGATAGCGGGAAGCAATGGCTCCGTTTGACAAGCCTCGGCAAGAGCTGGGAGGGGAAATGTCTTTGGTCTATAGTGAAGCTGTGGCTGAGATAGGAGATAGGTCATGTATATTAGGCGCGTGGACAGTGAAAGGGAATTTTGGGGGAGAGGAGAGGGAGTTCTCTATAGAGGTTTAGCCAGTTGAGGAATTGCAGGCATTCTTGGGCAGGTTTACCTCCCTGATCTTTTTTCCCTTAGAATGTGTCATGAAGGCTCTTGCTTGAAGTGTGGAGGAGGGCGTTGTTAGAAGTACTGCCTCAGTGTATGTTCAAGAAATTAAGGCAGACGGCCTAGTGGCACTAACTTAGTGGGGGGTCTAGGAACTAAGGCAGACACTCTAGGCACGCTACCTTAGTGGAAGATGACGGAACTAAGGTATATTAAATGGCGCTATCATAGTGATGATGATTTATGAGTATAGAATATTGATATATTCAAAGATTGATCTTGTGTAGAAGAATGTATTCCCTTTCATCGTTATTCTCGTTCTCTTCTTTCTTTTCCTTCTTATTACAAATTCTCTCTCTATCCGTTATTCGGGCAGATATAATTTAAGGGTCCGTGAACTCAACAAAAGCTTTAGGTAAATTACACAATATACACATGAGTTCTTACAATAAAACGTATATACTATTATGCTACGACAGGTTCTACAATTGATTTGTACATTTGCTTATAAGATTCTCTCATATACAATCATTAACTACACAGAAATAGCAGATTTATCATAACTACTCTTAGAATTAGTTTGCACGATCTAGTTCAGTCTGAACCAAATTATGCGCTTTGGGAGGGACTGTTCCCGAGAGATTACGTGGTATTACTGCAAATTGGTATGTCATTGGCAGACGGAACGTAACAATATCCCCAGTGGAGATGACTGACCAAAAAAATTTACATTATGCCACACTATTCTTTCACTTGTATTGTAAGAAAAGGTATTGTTCGCTTATGGAGATGGGGTTTGGCGTGCCCTGGTAGAGAGGGAGCCGCCTTCTTAGTGACAGACTTGGATCTGATCCTGGTGGGACTTGATTTTAATGTATTCAGGCTGGTTAGTGTCCTTGATCCAGTAAAGATAGTGTCCGCAGGATCTCTTAACTTGGTAGGGGCAGTTCAATTTGAGGCAGATACCAGTGTGTACTCCTCTTGCTGCCTTTGACAGTGGGTGTTTTCTTAGTAAAATCTTGGTTCCTGAGTTGAGAAGTTATCTCGTATCTGGTTAATGAATTTACATATATCGGCTTTGGTAATCACCCTTGCTTAGCCGGGCTTGGTTTATGAGTAGATTGAGAACTTCTGCTCGTGGTGGTGTTGTGTCCTGCTAAGAGGCTGTGCTCTTGTAGGGATCGTCTAATCTCCTGGCCAACGAAAGTGATGTCCCAGGAGGATTTCGCTAGGACTTTTACTGTTAACAACCCCTCCCCCCCCCCCTATTTCTTAGGCTGAACAGGAATTTAGATGGTTCTAGGTCCCAGTATTTGTGCTCTTGAGTCTGGAGGTGTGTACAGTGTGTACGTTCTTTGTTACGGAGCTTTGCGGGGTTCTCCCATGATTGGTAGTTGGTTTTGTTCACTGGTTATATTATCAGATATGGCGTAGCTTTCTACATTTCTTCGACTGGAATTGTGGGCCATTATCCGCGAGTATGAATGCTGGATAACCATTTCTGGGATGATATTCTTTCCCGTCATTCTTCTTATCTGCGATATGTGTGATTTTGCTAGTGTGAGGCTTTCGTCTATTTGAAGAAAGCTGGTTATAATTAGGAGAAATATTTTCCCCTTGACTGTTTTAGGATATTTCTCTATGAAGTTGGTAGCTATTTCCTTCCATGGCTTTGTAAGTTTATGTGTCCAAAACGGCCACATCGTTAGCTGTCTTTACTGTGGTGCTGGTGTTGCTATCTCTCATGTATCTCCTGAAGTTTTTTGATAGTCCAGTCGGTGACCTGCGTTTAGGTGGTCATGGAAATGATGCCAGATCTCAGCCTGCTTCACAACTGGAACGACGATTCTTCATTTGTCTTTGGAATGGTCTCGGTATACTATTTGGATTTTCTTGGAGTTTATACAGCAGAGAATACTGTTTCTCTCGTCTGGACTTTTGTTCATTTTTCCCAAATAATAAGCATAACTTTCAAACATATAGACATGTATTGTTTCTTACTAGCTATTTGTGACCAAGAAGGAGGTTTTCTGATAATTATTTGGGTATAAGGCACCTTATTTGGTCTTAGAATCATCCCACTTTGATGCTGATAGTGCAATTTCCTGTGATGTAGATATCGGTATCCATCTTGGTCAACTGCATCATCATTGGGCAGAGATGTATCTTTCGTTTATTTCTAGGATCTCAAATGGAGAATCTTATGAANTTATAGGAATGCATCCCCAGAAAGGGTTGCAACCGATCCAGATAGATACCAATTTAAGCTCCTTCACTGGAGTTTATGACCGTTGTGAAGGAGCTTAAATTGGTATCTATCTGGATCGGTTGCAACCCTTTCTGGGGATGCATTCCTATAAGATAGCCACCTTTTGCACGGGGAAGCTCAGCCCTGGTTTCATCCCCCTATAGGTTTTCCTGAAAGTTCTGAGGCGTCAGTGATTCTCTAATCCTTTTCTTTCTTCTTTTGGTGAGCACTGGGTAGTTTCGACGATAAAGCCATTACGTACAAAAATGACATTTCAGGCTGGGGCGTGTGTCCCTTTGGAAAACTTGATTCGTGGATTTGGGAGCCATTGGATGGGGAGTTGGGCCAAAAATTAATTTCAAAGAGCCAGCAACAATGGAGGAGTCATTTAAAATGTATAGTGTTTGCATGATTTATAAAATCAGTTATATAATGACATTTATTTCAAGTTTTTAACTAAAGGGAAATTTAAGAGGTTTACAACAAACATAATGCAATGTACCTCGTAAAAAAAAGTTTTAATAAGAGAAGGACGATCAATAGCTCACCCCACCTTGACCTTTGATCCCAATATGGATTTACCCTGATGATGTCATTATGGCGTTTAGTGTCAAAACCCTGGTCCTGGTGACGTCATCACCTTCTTGACATTTTCCGATCGTGATAGGGGTTATTGACCTGAATTTCCTCTCCTTTCCTTCCTCCATTTCCCCTATGGTCATTTACGTAACGACCTGGTGAACTCCTGTCCCTCCTTCAATGCCGCAAGGGTTTATTTCCATCATAATGGAGATTTTTCCGCCATACTTGATGGTACATGTTGGTCTTCTATGTGGCAATGTGTTTTCCCTTGTGACGTCATCTCTCTGTCTCAACCCTGATGACTCATACCTATCACCAGTTTGACGGCTCAATAAGTCAAAACAGAAATAGATCGTGACCTTAAAGCCGTATGCTTGTACATGTGGGACATTGACCCCGTTCATCCTGATGGATGGTGCCAGATAGGCGGCTTGACGTGTCAAGACAGGAATGGGTGATATCACCACACTCCCCCTCTCCCCCTTATAATTGGTAATGGTTCTTATCTGGTGACGTCATCGCAACCTTGATGAATCATACCTGAAGTCAGTTTAGCAGCTCGACAAGTCGAGACAAGAATAGTCATATGTGATAGCTCACACCTGACGCCAGATTTACAGTTCGACAAGTCGAGACTCGTTTCTGGCGATGGATTGGAGATCCTACGGGTTGGAGTAGGAAACAAGCAGGGCTATGTGTGAATAAAACACGATATTACAAACATCTATATATGTATTATACATTAAAGGTTTAACAGACACACATATTATTTACTATAGATTTTTACAGGAATGACGCATATATTCACTCATACGTTTTTCTACGCTGTCTCTTAGATGTGTTACTAAAAGAGGAATGCCAGGCCTCCACCGTGGTTCGGATTCCACGTTAAACTGTAGGTCCTCCATTTCATCTCATAATCACCCTACCATTACACATTAGCGTAAGTGCGTATAGCCCGAACGGGTAGTAAGACGCGGTGCTAATAATAATAATAATAATACTAAAAGAGTTTTTAGTCCATAATCCAACATATAGTAGTCCAAACCAAAGATTTTATGTGTATCGTAGGTAGCACTGATAAGATCAGGGTTTCTGATGTGTATTTCCACCTTAGGCTATTAGAGGGCAATGACATCCACAGTCTAAGTTAGCGTATCGCATACACCCACGATGAGTGTGCCGATCAAATATTTGCAATATTAGATGACGGGTGTCAACAAAATAAACGGCGATGACGTCGATGAGGTCCTATACCTCCCAATGACGTGCCCAGCTAAGTGTGAGATAGGCAACCCACTTGAGTCCGGCGTCGTGTTTATCACTGAGGACGACCATATGGTCACCGCACATGCGTATCATGGAGATTTCATGATTAGTCACACTAATCTTCTGAAGAAGCCGCGTGTTGCTGAAAAGATTTTATATGACTGACATGTATTTGCTAAGTTCTTGCCACTCTGTACAGTTAAACACAGCACAATTCCCTTCAAATTTTTCTAGCTGGACATAGGGCGTGAAGTTGTTCTCGACACATATGTCTTTGGCGTCAACTTCGTCCAGCGTATGCAATGTGCTGAGAATGCTGATGATGGCAAGCGGCTTTGCTGTCTTTAATTTGCAGGTGCATACGTCTTGACCATACATGAGGTTTGACCACTTTAACTGCTGTTGTGAGTATGACTAGCACACCATCAGGACATTCTTTTATAGCCGATGGGGCGAAGAAGAGGCACAGGCTGATTGGACACAGTCTTTTGAGGGGTGGTAGGATCCTAACATCTTGAAAAAATGTTGTCGCATCTCAACACCATGGCGTAGTTGTATGTTTTATTGGTGGACGATAATAGAGAGAGAAAATTTTTCATTGGCATGTTCTGGGCACGAGAGAGAAGGTACATGAGTCAGTAATGACCGCAAAATTCTGAGCCTATGCTTTGATGTTTTATCATGTTATAAGTCCAGTAGGAAATGTTTAGAAGTATAAATGCCAAATATGAATTTATAGGGTGTGGAAACACATAACTGTCAAAGTGTTCTACCACGCCGTTCTTGTCGATAAATATGATGAACCAATACGTCCCAGGCCTGGTGTGTAGGTCCGTGTTGATAACGAGAGTGGCAATGCTTGCTATTATTGCGGGTAGTTGGTCAGCAGATAAAACACAAGATCATGCAGAACGGATGCCCAGGTTTGTTTTCAACACACGTCTTAGGGTGTAAATATCAATTTTCAATCATCCAATCTCAAAACACCGAAATGATGCAGGCTGAAGAGAAAGTCTAAACAGAAATATGTGTCATGCACGTGGTGTGGCCAAATTTAAGTGTTTTCAAAGACGAACAACCTCTGTCACTCAAAATTACGACCGTCGTAGGTGAGTATGTAGCTATAATACTTTTCTTTTTTTATCATATTGACGTGATGGTTTCTGCACGCGTTGTGCCATTGGAGATGAGTGATTGGAGCAAGCTGCCATCCACATCACTGATATCTCGAATAATACCGTGCAGTTTGTTGACAATATAGTTGTCATGCTTTTTAGCAGCAGTACAAAGTTCCTCGATGGCGTAAAAGGGTTTTATCGCCCAATGTTGACGTAATGTACCACATAGAGATAAAACACTAAGTTCTTTGAGGATAAACTCTCTGCTTTCATCGATGAAACTCTGAACATCTACAATGACGTATATTATTAAATTACGGTGGTAAGGAGGGACGTTGCATATATTAACTCCCAAAATCAGTCACTACGTTTCTGTCATTGTTGATGGTGATGATTTTGGCAAATTACCCATACACGATACAGCTGACGGTTTCGGTGAGAGACCTGGTGAAGGTTACCTTGATTCTCAGAGAGCCAAGCCTCGTCAATTTCAAATGTGATATCATGTGGTCGGACAGATTAGGAGTGAGATCGAAAGCCATGAGATGATATCTATTAGAGAAGGCCTCCCTCGAGATGTCACTACCTTTGTTCATGAAATTGATACCCATTCCTGAAAACAGTGTGTGGTAAGATGTGACATAGTTGCCGTTTGAAAAATCTGGTTGTAATGGTTTCGACGGCACTTGTTCCTCGTCCACGTACTACGAAAAACGGTACATGCCATAGGTTTAGGAATTAAACGAATTATTTTTGATGTCTCCATTGAACGTAGCATTAGTCACGAATCCAACGATGCATCGTATGTATAACTGTCCCGTTAATACATTGTTCAGTGATTTCCCTTGCACACCCATATGAATAGTGAGTGTTTTACTTCAATGTGGGACTGACGTTTAATGCTTCAGCATAAGCCAACTGTATATAAGGTGCTACTTTGATACACCGCACTAGAGTACAGGTTTCAACGATATGTATTTTAAAGGGTGAGAACTCAGGGGCAGCCATAAAACTAAACCAACTTGATTCTGAGATCAGTGCCGTTCAAAAGGTATTTCTCTTGATTAGAAACATCACTGTGGGGATATCCCAAAATATCCAACCTCTTACTTTTTGCAGTGAGACTGCGACGAGTCTCAAATCCCTTGTTGTTAGCGGTAACCTCAAAAGGTGCTGGGGCTGACTGCGAACTACCGAATACGAGTCAATTGTGTTATTTTGTATTCACTGTTGTAATTGAGCAGCGTCTCAATGTATGATCTATAAGCATACGTGTTGCTGGGCAGTGAGGCTAGTTTTTTGTTTAAAAACATATACAACTGTGTAGATAGTGAGTCCAATCAGTTGACAACGGGAGCGCTTTGATCCACCTCGGTTAAAGTGCAAACATCAGGTTTCATGATTATCGTTCTGAAATAGAGAATGATCTGTGAAAGGTTAATTTATAACTCTCTTTGACCGGTAATGGTAAATTCGATGGGTGAAACATTGTTGAGGAAATATACAGGTTTATATTGGAACATTATCCACTTTTAAGACTGATTTGTATCTGTGGGATGGCAAAGATATCGAATTCACAGCTGGCACACTCACATGACTGGGGGTGTAGAGAACATTTTAACTGAAAATATCTACCACCTCTTTCTTTTTATTTTTCTTCTTGATGATGTTTTACTTCGGTCAACAACAGAAGACTGACGTCGATGCTTCTTACGGTGCCTTTTATATCCTGATCCAGACATAAGTGTATCGATCTTCTGCTTCGCTTTGCATTTCTGGTTTTTACCAGCCTCGCTGACACACTGGCGTATGGCCTCTTTGAAGGATGATGCTGATTTGCAACGTCAGAGAGCATGTCAATACCCGCGTAAAGCGCCTATTTTCCAATGGGCTTAGCACGCTTCTCAGCAACGGTACTACGCTTTTGAACAAGCCGCTGAAAATTTCCTATTCCATGCCCACGTTGATAAGGAACACCGTAGTCGATCGAAGATATTCTTGCTCAAGTCTGGTTGACGTAGTTTCATTGGTAGGGGCAGTTCATGTTGAGCAGCGCCGAAAAAGAATTCACGCGCACAATTTTCCAAACTCGAATGGCACAGGTTCACCAGTGTCTGTTCTTATATGTATTTACAAGCTTTCTATTTTCTAACTATATACAGACACGTACTGCAACGTGGTATAGCTAATGGTCTTATCAATGTCATATACATAGTTTGTGTTTTAGACACCCACGATACGTAAAAGCGGTGCCACATTGTCACCCATGAGCTGTGGATTGACAATATCGGTGTAGATGTACATTTGGGAAGGTAACTCTAGTATAATGTTAGTGGTATATGGCGAATTTTGGACTTTGATAAGATTAATTTTGGGTTCGAAACCAAGATGTAGACTTAGTTGACTAGATATAGTCAACAGCTAAATATTTGGAGAAGTAGTGACAATGTCTACTTTTTACTAGGGTTTGTGTACTTGAATAAAACTCCGGAATCCTCTTTAAACGCCTCTACATCGTTTAGTGCTTTGACCAAGTCATAGATAGTGGTTTAACTTCCAAATGGAATATAACCCTAGAATAATTGTTCCACGCCGTTAGCGTCCACCCAGTTGTACCATATAATATTTTGGCCCTAAGGCACTGTGGTGAAATAACAAGGATATTGTAATTTGGTGAAAGTGACTTCCCACTGTCCATCGAGTGTAAGACGGTAAGGTAGTTGCGGGGTGAAATTTGCGAGGGTATTTTTAGGGAAATATCCCATAGAACTGATGCAAAGTGATGTAAAACTGATCCTTCAAGGTAGGGCGCTGATGTAACTAGCAGAAATCCAAGAATTAAACTAGGCGGAGTAACTTTCAATTATACGTACAGTTTCTTTATGGTGCCTTTAACCTTGATACATAGTATTTTATCAACTTTAAAAGTTTTGGGAAGACGTACGTGCTGCAATTCGGGTTTGTAAAACCTCCCCTACACCTCCTCACCATCAAGATCGGAGAACCTGTAGACAATGTATTGTTGCAACACAACACTGCTGACTTTAAAAATGTATTCGCTCCAATTACTCTCGTGGCCCTTTTCAGAGAGCATTTTGGATTTGCTAGTACGTATCGTGTCACCGACTTTGAGTTTTGGTTTACTATGTGAGTTTTGGTGCCACTTGCTGCACAGATTATCTCTGAATTTAAGCACGTTGTTTTATGTCACGTTTGAAACTACCATCTTAATACTGGAATCTTTTGCGCCTTTGAAAGCGTCCTGGAAGACTTACACATAGCAGTACTTGTTATTTTCGGTAAAGTAACACAACATGTGCTCTTTTAAGGTTATACTGAATCGTTCCATGATGGTTACCTTTCCGTCAGGATTATGGGTGGTGTAATAATACACGCCTTCTTTATTGATAAATTTTCGGACTAGACGTGACGTGAGCTTGGTCCCTTTGTCCGTTTATAAACTTAGACGTTTACGTACACTTTGCTTGAAATAGTTCTGAAAGGTGTTCCTCATGAGACTCCCCATCTTGGAGGGAAGCATCCTCACTCAGACCATTTTGCTAAACACGTCGATGACGGTGAGCAAGTACGCGGCACTATCGTTGTATTTGATGGGACTTCCCATATCGTTGAGATCGGCTTGTCATAGATCATCAATGTTTGACACCAACCACATACTTGTTGCGTGGAAACATTTTATCACAGGTTTGTGAAAAGTATAAGAGTCTTGCGCATGGATCCATAGCCGTACTTTGGCCTGTTCTTTCTTGTATGAGAAATGTGATCCCTGCGAACCCTGCAGGATGAGAAGGGTCGTAATAGATGTCGGTGAAGCTGTCCATCAAGCACGGAAAGGCCGCCAATTGTTTTCGTCCACTATTTTCAATGTAATCTTAGGGAGTGGTGGTGGTGGTGGTGTATGTGATTTGGGTCCGGACGTTGGATCTCTTATAGGTTCCAAGAGTCTCGGATTAACAAAACATTATTTCAGGACGTTTAATTTTGGAAAACCGTGAGAAACTCTCACCACTCCGACGGCTCGCTATGTTGTCTTGATCTGACCAGATCGCTGACTAAGAGAAGTGGTTAAAATGAAAGTTTTAGCAAACTTTCTTCCATAAGGTTAACATTGATCCTCCTCATTCTATGAGGAAGATCACTTTCTCCCATAAGAATAGGATTGATCCTCTTCACTGTGAAGTTGGATCACTTTCACCCACATTGTTTCTCTTAACTGGGGAGGTGGGTCACTTTCTCCCATAATAATAGCATTGATCAGTGGCGGGTCAGGAAATATTATTTTGGGTGTTTGACATTTCTTTAAAGTTTTATCTTGCAAACTCCTTACTATTGAGGTGGGTTATTATCTCACATGAGAATAATATTAAGAAGTAAGTCAGTGGCGGATTGGGAAATATTATTTTGGGGGTTGACAATTCATTCGGGTTTTATAATTGATCTTCCTCAATGAGGAGTTTGGTCACTTTCTCTCACATTGTATGTTTTCACAGGGAAGGTGGGTTAACTTTTCCCCATAAAAATAGCATTAATTAGTGGCGGATCAGGAAATCAAATTTTTGGGGGTTGACATTAATTCTATCAAGTTTTACCTTGGGCTCTCCTTACTAAAGGCGGGATCTTTCACCCATACGAGTTGTATTAAGACTTCTTAAAGTGACTCAGTTGCGGATAGAGACACATTATTTTGGGGGTTAATTTTTTCTTGAGTTTTAGCATTGATCCTCCTCACTAAGAAGATGGACAACTTTCTCCCCCATTAATCCTTCCCAATTATTCAAAGGGCCACTTTCTCTCATAAAAATAGCTTTGATCAGTGGTGTATAGTGGAATACTATTTTGGGGTTTTTAGCATTGATCCTCCTCACTGTGGAGTTGGACCACTTTCTCCCACGTTGATCCTTCCCATAGAGCAGGTGGGTCACTTTTCTCATAAGAATAGCATTGATCAGTGGCGGATTATGGAATATTATTTTTGAGGTTTTAGCATTGATCTTAGAATTGATCCACTTCACTGCGAAGACGGGCCAATCTCTTCCACATTGATCCTTCTCAGTGAGTCGGTCGGTCACTTTCTCATATAAAAATAGCATATATCAGTGGCAGATCGGGTAATCATATTTTGGGGGTCTTAGTATGGATCCTCCTCACTGCTAAGATGTACCACTTTATCCCCCCACCCCCATTGATCCTTCCCATTGAGTTGATAGGTCACTTTCTCTCTTAAGAATAGCATTTATCAATGGAGGTTCGCGGAATATTATTTTGGGGCGGGGGGTTTAGCTTTGATCCTCCTCAATGGACAGTTATCCCACTCTTTCCCAATCTTATCCTTTTAATTGAGATTTTTGGTCATTTATTATTATTATTATTATTATTAGCACCATGTCTTACTACCCGTTAGGGTTATACGCACTTACGCTAATGTGTAATGGTAGGATGATTGTGAGATGAAATGAAGGACCTACAGTTTAACGTGGAATCCGAACCACGGTGGAGACCTGGCATTCCTCACATTCACAAGATGTCTTGTCAGAGGTGAAGGAAGGGTTTGGTAATCAGATAAATCTTTGCCGGGACCTGGGATTGAACCCCGGCCGCCAGCATAGAAGTCTGACACCTTACCCCTAGACCATTTTGGTCATTTAATATGATAAAAATACCATTGATCCTCCTCACAGAAAAAATTGACCAATATATCCCGCATCGATCCTTCCCGTTGAGCGGATGGGTCTCTTTCTTTCATAACAAAAGCATTGATAAGTGGTGGATTGTATAGTATTATTTTGAGGGTTTTAGCTTTGATTCTCCTCACTGCGAAATTGGATCATTTTCTCGCCCATTAATCCTTCCCATGACGCTAATGAGCCAGTTTCTCTTATAAGAATACCATTTATCAGTGGCGGATTGGATAATATTATTTTGGGGCTCTTAACATTGATTCACCTCACTGCGAAAATGGGCCACTTACTTCCACATTGATCCTTCCCATGGAGCCGGTGGGTCACTTTCTCATATAAGAATAGCATTAATCAGTGGTGGATATGGGACTATTATTTAGGAAGTTTTAGCATTGACCCTCCTCACTGTGGAGTTGGGTGAGTTTCAACCACCTGTATCCTTCTTATAAAGCAGGCGAGTCACTTTTATCATAGTAATAGCATTGATCAGTGGCGGGTTTGAATATTATTTTGGGGGGTTTTGCCCTGATCTTCCTTGCTGCCAATTTGGGTCACTTCCCCCCACATAAATCCTTCTCACAGGGAAAGGTGGGTCACCTCTTCCATAATAATAGAATTGATTTGTAGCAGATCAGGAAATATTATTTTGGTTGATGGGCATTAATTCTATCAAGTATATCTTGGGCTCTCCTCATTATAGAGGTGGTAAACTTTCTCCCATACGGATAGTATTAAGACTTACCAAAGTGAGTCAGAGGTGGCTCAGGGAATTATTTTTTTTGGGGGGGGGCGTATCTTTGACCATCCTAACTGGATAGTTATGACACTTTCTCCCGCAATTGAGTTTGTGGGTCATTTTACCTCATAAGAATAGCATTGATTAGTGTAAGATCGTGGAATATTATTTTGGGGATCTTAGCATTGATCTTCTTCACAGAAAAGATCAGTCAATTTTTCCCTCATTAATCCTTCCTGTTTCGCTGATGGGCCACTTTATTCCACATTGATCCTTACCATAGAGCCATTGGGTCGTGTTCTCACATAAGAATAGGTTTGATCAGTGGTGGATAGGATAATATTTTTTGGGTATTTTAACACTGATCATAATGTATCGGGCTTCTGAGCAGGGGTCCTGGGTTCAATCCTTGGTCAGTACATATTTATTTGATTGCCCAACCCTTCCTTCACCTTTGACAAGACTTGTATTAATCACCACTTGTGAATGTGGGGAATGCAAGGTCTCCACCGTGGTTCGGATCCCACGTTAAACTGTAGCTCCTCCATTTCATCTCACAATCACCCTACCATTACACAGCGTAAGTGCGTATAACCCGAACGGGTAATAAGACGCGGTGCTAATAATAATAACATTAATTCTCATCACTGTGGAGTTGGATAACTTTTTACCACCTTGATCCTTCTCATCGAGTGGGCAAGTCACTCGTCACAGAAGAGAAGCACAGATCAGTGGTGGATGGGGAATATTATTTTGAATGTTTTAGCATTGATCCTCCTCACTGCAAAGTTGGGCCACTTTCTCCCACATTGATTCTTCTGATAGAGTAGATGAATTACTTTCTCTCATAAGAATAGCGTTGATCAGTTGCGGGTTGGGGAGTATTATTTTTGCAGTTTTAGCATTGATCCTCCTCACTGTTGAGTTGGGCCCCTTTCCCCCACTTTGATCCTTCCCATAGAGCAGGTGAGTCACTTTATCATAAGAATATCATTGATCACTGGTGGATCAGGATAAAATATTATTAAGGTGGGGGAAGAGAGCAAACCATTTGTTAGACCATTAATTTGATAACACTTGTATAAATCACTTACATGTTATCATAATATTACTACGCATTTGGTTTTACTCATTTAGCCGTTTATTAAAACGTTTCCCAGGTGGCACTCTAAATTATTATTAGCACCGCGTCTTACTACCTGTTCGGGTTTAACGCACTTACGCTAATGTGTAATGGTAGGGTGATTGTGAGATGAAATGGAGGACCTACAGTTTAACGTGGAATCCGAACCACGGTGGAGGCCTGGCATTCCCCACATTCACAAGATGTCTTGTCAGAGGTGAAGGAAGGGTTTGGTAATCAGATAAATCTTTGCCGGGACCGAGGATTGAACCCCGGCCGCCAGCATAGGCACGCTATAGAAGCGAGTAAAATCACCTCCCAACTATAAATTATTTAGACCAAACTATTTAATTTTGATAAAGCCGTACTGTTTCACTTGATGAAATCACAAGCACTCGAGCTATTTAAGTAATAATATCTTTATTACAATGGTTAGTACACTAACTTTCTATTTAATATTTTTACATACTAAACATACAGGATGAATTATTTATGTCTCCATTGGTGAAAACATTAGTCTTATTTTGTAGTGACCGTATTCAAGAGTGTCACATCCTTAATAACCAATAATATAGCGTTTGTCGTCTCGGTGGGAAAGTGCAAGTTTATTCAAAGAGATACTGTACAATTGATGTTTCTCACTCCTTTCATAGACCTATTGGCTAATTGTAAGATCCTCATCTTTAACCACGTTTAATTTTCTTTTTGAGAGATGTCTTTGACACAGTTTTTCCTACTTTTTCCTTCTCAAGACTCTCCTTTTGAATGTAGTAAAGCTTTGGCTGAAGTTATATAATTTTTGATCAAAAAATCATGATTAACTCATTACATTAATATCAATATAAATAACGTTCACCGGAAATTATATTATTCTTGTTTAAAACCTTAGTTAAAAGATAGAATATAGCAACAATTTACTATTCAAATATTTCAGTATTTTCAATATTTAGTGCAGTGAGGAGGATCATTGCTAAATCATTCAAAATAATATTTCCCGATCCGCCACCACTGATCAATGATATTCTTATGAGAAAAAGTGACCCACCTGCTCTATGAGAAAGATTTGGGGGGGGGAGGATAGTGACCCAACTTTGCAGTGAGGAGGATCAATGCTAAAAGCCCCAAAATAATATTCCCCATACAACAATGATCAATGCTTCTCTTCTGTGACGAGTGACTTGCCCACTTGGTGAGAAGGATCAAGGTAGTAAAAAGTTGTCCAACTCCACACTGAGGAGAATTATTATTATTATTATTATTATTATTATTATTATTATTATTATTATCAGCACCGCATCTTACTACCCGTTCGAGCCGTACGCACTTACGCTAATATGTAATGGTAGGGTGATGGTGAGATGAAATGGAGGACCTACAGTTTAACGTGGAATCCAAACCACGGTGGAGGCCTGGCAATCCCTACATTCACAAGTTTTGATTAATACAAGTCTTGTCAAAGGTGAAGGAAGGGTTGGTCAATCAGATAAATCTGTACTGAGACCAAGGATTGAACCCGGTACCCCTGCTCAGAAGCCTGACCCATTACGATCAGTGTTAAAATCCCCAAAAAACATTATACTAACCGCCAATTATCAAATCTATTCTTATGCGAGAGAACGACCCAATGGCTCGATGGCAATGATCAATGTGTAATAAAGTGGCCCATCTTCGCAGTGAGGAGGATCAATGTTAAGACCCCCCAAATCATTTTCCCTGATCCACCACTGATTATTGCTATTCTTAGCTTCATGGGAAGGATCAATGTGGAAGAAAGTGGCCCATTTTTGCAGTGAGGTAAATCAATGTTAAGACCCCCAAAATAATATTCCCCAATCTGCCACTAATCAATGCTATTATTATAAGAGAAACTGGCTAATCCCCGCAATAGAAAGGATTTAATGGACGAGAAAATGATCCAATTTTGCAGTGAGGAGAATCAAAGCTAAAGCCCTCAAATAGTACTCCACGATCCACCATTGATTAATGATTTTGTTATAAGAGAAAGTGACTCATCCACTCAATGAGAAGGATAAATTGGGGAGAAATTGGCCGATTTTTTCTGTGAGGAGGTACAATGCTAACACACCCAAAATAATATTCCACGATCCAACACTGATCAATGGTATTCTTATTAGATAAATTGACCCACAAGCTCAATTAAAAGGATAAGTTTGGGAGAGAGTGGCCTAACTATCCATTGAGGAGGATCAAATCTAAACCCACCTCCCCAAAATAATATTCCACGAACCTCCATTGATCAATGCTATTCTTAAGAGAGAAAGTGATCTATCAACTTAATGGGAAGGATCAATGGGGGTGGGGGGATAAAGTTGTCCATCTTAACAGTGAGGAGGATCATTGCTAAGACCCCCAAAATATGATTCCCCAATCTGCCACTGTTCAATTATATTCTTATAAGAAAAGTGACTTACCTGCTCTATGAGAAAGATTAAGGTGGGTTAAAGTGACTTAACTCCATAGTGAGGAGGATCACTGCTATAACCTTCAAAATAATATTCCTTGATACGTCACTAATCAATGTTATTTTTATATGAAAATTGACCCATCGGCTCTATGAGAAGGATTAATGTGGAAGAGATTGACCCATCTTCACAGCGAGAAGGATCAATGCTAAAACCCTCCAAAATTATATTCCACAATCCGCCACTGTTCAATGCTATTCTTATGAGAGAAATTGCCCCATAGGCCCATTTTAAATATTAATTGGGGAGAAATTGACCCAACTTCGCAGTGAGAAGGATCAATGCTAAAACTCAAAAATAATATTCCGTGATCTGCCACTGATCAATGCTATTCTTATGATAAAGTGACTCACCTGCTTTATGGTAAGGGCAAATGTTGGAGAAAGTGATCCAACTCCACAGTGAGGAGGATCAATGCTAAAAAACCCAAAATAGTATTCCACTATCCACCACTGATCAATGCTATTTTTATGAGAGAAAGTGTCCCATTAATCATCAGTAAGTATCAATGGGGGAGAAAAAGGTTCATCTTCTCAGGGAGGGGGATCAATGCTAGGAGCCTCAAAATAATATTCCCCAATCCGCCACTGCTAAATACTTTTCTTGTGAGAAAAGGGACCTGCCTGCTCTATGAGAAGGATCAATGTCGGAGAAAATGACTCAACTCCATAATGAGGAGGATCAATGCTAAAACCTCCAATAATATTCCCAAATCTGCAACTGATCAATGCTATTCTTATATGAAAAAGTGACGAACCGGCTCAATGGGAAGGATCAATGTGAAATAATGGGTCCCATCTTCGCAATGAAGTGTATTAATGCTAGGAACCCCAAAATAATACTCCCCAATCCACCACTGATCAATGCTATTCTTATAAGTGAGACTGGCCCATCAGTGCAATGGGAAAGATCAATGGGCGAGAAAGTGGTCCAAGTTCACAGAAAGGAGAGTCAAAGCTAAAGCCTACAAATTAATATTCCACGATCCACAACTGATCAGTGCTTTTCTTATGATAGAAAGTGACTTATCAGCCCAATGAGAAGAAACAATGGGGTAGAAATCGGTCCTTCTTTATGTGAGGAGGATCANCCCCCAAATATTCCACGATCTGCCTCTGTTCAATGAATTCTTATTAGAGAAATTACCCCATGAGCACATTTGGAAGGATCAATGTAGAAGAAAGTGGCACCACTTCGCATTGAGGAGGATCAATGCTAAGACCCCCAAAATAATATTCCCTTATCTGCCACTGATCAATCCTATTCTTATGAGAAAAGTGACCCACCAGCTCAATGGACACAATAGGGGAGAAAATGGTCCATCTTCGTGGCGAGGAAGATAAATTCTAAGACCACCAAAATAATATTCCCCAATCCGCGAGTGTTCAATGCTATTCTTATTAGAGAAAGTGACCCATCAGCTCAATGGGAAGGATCAATGGGGGAGAAAGTGGTTCATCTTCGTAGTGAGGAAGATCAATTCTAAGACACCAAAATAATACTCCCCAATCTGCCACTGCTAAATGCTATTCTTATGAGAAAAGTGACTTGCCTGATCTGTGAGAAAGATCAAGGTGGGTGAAAGTGACTCAACTATATAGTGAGGAGGATCAATGCTAAAATCTCCAAAATAATATTCCCCGATCTGCCACTGATTAATGCTATTCGTATATGAAAAAGTTACCCACCGGCTCTATGATATGGATCAATGTGGGAGAAAGTGGCCCATCTTCACAGTGAGGTTTATCCATACTAAGACCCCCAAAATATTATTCCACGATCCGCCACTGATCAATACTATTTTTATGAGCGAAATTGCCCGAACAGCGCACTTGGAAGGATAAATGTGGGAGAAAGTGGCTCATTTTCGCAGTGAGGAGAATCAATGCTAAAACCCCCTAAATAATATTTCCCGATCTGCCACTGCTAAATGCTATTCTTATGAGAAAAGTGACCCGCCTGCTCTATGGGAAGGATCAATGTGGGAGAAAGTGATCCAAGTCCATAGTGAGCAGGATCAATGTTAAAAACCCCAAAATAGAATTCCCCGATCCGCCTCTGATCAATGCTATTCTTATGAGAGAAAGTGACCCATCGGCTCTAAGGGAAGGATCAATTTGGAAGAAAGTGACCCAACTTCACAGTGAGGAGGATCAATGCTAAAACTCAAGAAAAAAAATTGTTAACCCCCAAAATAATGTTTCCCTATCCGATACTGACTCACTTTGAGAAGTCGTAATACTACCCGTATGGCTGAAAGCTCTCGCCTCAATAGTAAGGAGAGCCCAATGTAAATCATGATAGAATTAATGACAACCACCCAAAATATTATTTCCTGATTCGCCACTGATCAATGCTATTTGTATGGGGAAAAGTTACCCACCTCCCCAGTTAAGAGAAATAATGTGGGTGAAAGTGATCTAACTTCACAGTGAAGAGGATCAATGCTATTCTTATGGGAGAAAATGGGCTGAAACTGTCATTTTAATCACTACTACTAAGTCCACGATTTTTGATCCATGGAGAGGTGTGTCGCGATACTTACTTTCCCGTTTTCGTCCCAAGAGATACCCCCACGGGAAATAATATGTTCTAGTAAAATCTCAGCTATTTTAAGTGTCTGTACGGGTAGAGTATTGAGTACCGCAGGAAAGGGAAGTAAAGACACATCAGGAGTGGTTGTGGTGGGATTTCCAGGTTGTGTAGGGTGCTGACTAAAGTACAGATAGTGCTGTAGCACGTGTTATAAATTCCATTTAGACTTGTCGTCGAGTTTTGAAGCGAGGTTTTTTCATTTCCTTGTCCAGCTCAAAGACCACTAGATTTGTGGCCGATGCCATTTGTTGGTGGCGTTGCTCGTAATGGGGTAACGTTTCCGGGGACACCAATACCATATTTTTCGGGTGTTCCATTATCTACTTGTTGACTAAGGAACCAAGGACACCGCGGGCTAAAAGTAAGGGTAGAGACGCTCCTTCTTTCTGAACGAGTATTCGTATTTCCTTCTTCCAACCCTGCTTGTGAGCATGTAACTTTGTCTTCTGCGTATTTTTCAAAGGCACCCTCCCTTTTAAAGTGATGTATACACACTCGCAAACAGAATCAATCATTTTCTTGTCTGCCGTTTTCAGCAAGGCTACGTGTTTCTACGGATTCATGCGATACATCGCACGCAACAGAAGGTCTTGCTTTAACACCTTGGGACTCATGATTATAAAATGATCTATAATCGGGAAGTGACAGTGTTTTTATACCTTTTGCGTTATAGGTACACACAGCACCCAACTTTTGTGCCTATTCTATATCGTAACTATTTGGGAGTATCTTGCTTGAAATCTAACAATATATACCCGTAGGGAGTACTTGTAGAATCAATTTAGGCCTCTTGTAAAATAAGTGGTTTTTCAGAGCAGATCTAACGTGCAAAGTGTTGTATCTTAGCTTTATTCCTGGAATTTTTTTAGAAAGCACAATAAAGTGCGCGTTTAATGTAATGTATTTTGGGTCCTTAACCGGTGGAATGTATTTTATGTAAGGTACATGACGTTAATATTTTGATGATTACATCCTTTGGTGAAAAGATCGACGACCACTTCGTTAGCTTCATTCATCAAGTCGTCTAGTATAATCAACTGTGGAGAGTCATTACAGTTGCCATTTATTTCTGGAAAGCCCTTGCAGAATATGAATTGGGGACTTGGGCCATCCTGTTCGAGTCCCGGTTGCCATAAAGCATAATACCAGGTGATTTTATCAAATTTAACGTCACATATTATGTCCAAGTGACGGATAAAGTCGGCCATAAAACGTGACTTTCCACAGCTGGAAGGACCACTGATGATATCCCAAAATGGATGTTTCAACTTGTCCATAAAGTTTGAGACTGAGCTTATAAGCTAAAATAACTTGTATTTATAGGATAGAAGGGTGTAGATGTTAAAACACAAACATAATAGTTTTAAAATATTTATTTAAAAAATAATTTACACAAATAACAAGTTTAGAATATTTTATACACTAATAGCTCACGCTATGAAAAGCATACTTAAAATATGTATTTAATATTTACAAAAAAATTACAGTTTTAGAATATTTATTTACAAGTATATCTTACACCTTAGAGTTGTAGCTGTCCAATCTACCTGAGTTGCCCATAACTCAGAGGTCCGTGGATTGAAACCACGCTCTGCAGCCACACCTTTCATAATATGTTGAGGCCCCACAATTCCTAACCAGAGGGTCAACGTCTCAAATGGCTAACAGGGGATGACTTAGCTCTCTACCAAGCAACAAAGAGGAAGGGTTAGCTCTAGTAGACTCGTGAACATCTGAGTTCAATGCAAGAGAAAGAAAAATAAGCTCTTTATCCCAGTGAGGCTGGGAAGTGCCATGATAAATGGTTAAAGCAATATTTAGGTTTCTATTAAACCTCTCTACATGATTAGGGGCAGGGTTATAAGGACTAGTGCTTACGTGTTTGATTCCCCACGCAAAACACATGTCATGGAATACCTTGGATCGAGAACAGGGTCCATTATCACTGACTATCTTTCTAGAAGCCCCAAAAATAGCCCACACCCTATCAGATAAAGCTTTCACGGTGGTGGTAGCTTTCATATTCCTAAGGGGAATTATTACAACAAATTTAGAAAAACCATCAATGAGATTAAGCACACAGGTATTCCCACTGGTAGAACGAGTGATGGGCCCTACGAAGTCCGCAAACACAATATCCCACGGGTTATGAGCGACATCTGCAGAATGTAACCCATAACGAGTGTTCTGAGAGGGCTTGGCACCCAGACACCTATCACACTTCCTAATCCATTGTCTAACGTCCTGATACAAATTAGGCCAAAAAAACTCCTGAGCAACTTTACGATGGGTCTTAAAAATTCCCAAGTGTTCTCCAATGGTTGAATTGTGAAAATATTTAAGGATCATATCCCTATATTTAGAGGGAACAATAATCTTTCTGCCCTTTTTGTTTTTACCCCGCATACATAGCAAGTCTATATGCATAAGAAAATTGTCTACATTGTCCCCATTAGCTAACCTACCAACAATATCCTTACAATAGGGGTCATCCAATTGATGTCTTAGTGACACAAAGATTCCGGGATAGTACTGATTACATTTAAACTAGATGGGTTAGTACAGGCAAGTATAGGGAACACTCCCTCATTGATACGTGATAAAACATCGGCAACTACATTATATTTTCCGGGGACATGTACAGTGGTAAATTTAAACTGTGATAGCCTTAAAACCCAACGGCCAATCTTACCTAGTTGGTTGGGGTGATTAAACATCTAAGATAAAGCACTATTATCAGTATACAAAATAAACTCGCGTTGCTCTTAATAGTCCGCAAACTTTTCAATTGCAAATAGGAAAGCAAGACATTCCTTTCCATAAGGACTGTACCTCTTCTGAGCCTCACTGGGATAAATAGCTTAACTTTATTTCTCTTGCATTCAACTCAGCTGTTCACGAGTCTACTAGAGCTACACCTTCCTCTTTGTTGCTTGGTAGAGAGCTAAGTCATCCCCTGCTAGCCATTTGGGACGTTGACCCTCTGGTTGGGGATTGTGGGACCTCAACTTATTATGAAAGGTGTAAGTTTGCCTTTCATAATTTGCGGAGATCCAGAGCCAGAGTGGCCACTGCTTACAATCGAGGGCGTCTTCCTGTAAATGTGTCTGTCAATGATAAAGTAATGTGCTGGACGTTCCCGTTGAGTTCAGCAGTGGACAGAACCTCGGCCAAGCTCACGCCAAAGTGGAGTGGACCATGGAAAATTACCTCATTCTTAACTCCTGTATCTGTTTTACTGTAACTTGTGGAAGACCAGCGTCAAAGTCGTCAGGCCCATGTGAGCCACTTAAAGAAGGTACCTTAAGTATTGTAAATTTGTAAATATTAGTGTAGTGAAATCATGTTGTTTACCATGCTGAATCTAAATTTGTGTTAAAATTTGCTGCTAGATCTAGCAGTCCAAGTAACTCTACATTCATAGGAACGTAAACGTAATAGTTCAAAGAATCAATCTATTATGTTTAGGGGGAAAATACATGTAACGTAATTAATATAAATTTTTGTAACTAATGTCATAATCCAATGTTATAGTAAGATTCAGTTAAGAATAAGTATTTACTAATAATTTTTCTCTTGACGAGATATACTGTTATAATAAGATTCAGCTAAGAATCAGTATATACTAATAATTTTCTCCTGACGAGAACTAATGTTAGAGTAAGAGTCAGTTAAGAAACAGTATCTAATAATAATTTTCTCCTGACGAGATATAATGTTATACTAAGATTCAGTTAAGAATCAGAATGTACTAATAATTTTCTCCTGACGACATATATTGTTATAGTAAGATTCAGAATTTACTAATTTCTTCCCTGATGAGAATATAAATATCCAAAACTAATGTTATATTACAATGTTATAGTAAGATTCAGTTAAGAATCAGTATTTACTAATAATTTTCTCTTAATGAGATTTTTTTGATCTTTTTATCTATTGCCTGTTGGCATTGTAATAATAAAATAGGGTAGTATGCTCTTCATATTATTATCTCTGACTACTTCAGTACCTTATGGTAAGCGATTCTGGGATGGTCCTATATATGCTCTCAATCTGACTGTTTTCTTAACTTCTTTTCCTCTCTGTCCTTCCTTTCTGAGAAACTCACTGTGAGAGAAGATGCTGTCCATCTTCAGATGTCTACCGCGCTCCTACTAAGAAGACGAAAATGTTACAAGCAGCCTACTTGCAAAACGGACTACTCCGAGGTAGTTGCAGTTGCCTGCTCACAAGGGGCACGACTTGTGTGGCTATACGCTCTCAGCTGATTGACTACCCATTGGCGAGACTACTTTGAAGGGTAGGCGAGTTGTAGCATGTCAATCAGATAGATTGGACAGCTACAATTAAAAAATCAATATTTTAATAGTTTACTAAAGAAAGAAACAATATTAACATATGTAATTGAATCTACCTCAAAGTTTATTTTCTGACTAGTTGCAGTCAAATTAAATTACGTGTCTCCCTAAATTGAAATACGTGGTTGTTAAAAATATTGTATTTCGATAAATATTGTAGCAGTTATCAAAGAAGAGGATTAATATTATCATATTTATGAATAAAATACGTTAACGCAGACCCTTTGTCATTGAATGATGTCGGATAAATTTACTTACGCTTGCCATGCTGTCTACAAGAAAATATAGTAAAGTACATCTATATCAAAAATTCTCATAAAAATAATAACGGATCCTAAATAATATAATCATAACAGAGATATTTAAATAGAAGTTGCTTTCATATCCACCCACCGTTTCAAGATGTTCTTCAATTGAATTGCCACATGGTAGAAGAAAATTATTCAAAGATGGCAGCCACACGTGCTTACATTATAACACCTGAGTAAGGAAAGGAGTGCATATCGAGTTCGACCCACTGACCCACTCCACGTCAAGAGACTTCTAGCGGTGAGCCAAGGAAGCTTGTTCCTCCCTTTCCCCGCAAGTGGATTTCTCTTGTTAATTTCTCTTTCTGCCCGCCTTCGTCCTTATTTCTCCTTTCTATGTTCCTGTGTTTATCACCTTCTCTGCTTTGTTCCGTCCATATCAGATTGAGTACTATATAAGGGGCCACGTCCAGGTTCCCATTAGAGCCAATTTACTGCAACCCGGCGTTGAAGAAAGAACTCCTGCAGCGTCACTAATCGAAGAATCACGTCGACCATGAAGTTTGAGGCGTCGGATACACCGCCACCCTGGACAGGATGACGCACTTCGATGACAACTATAAAGTTTGGGCTGTTGGATCAACCGCAGCCATGGATAGGACCACGGACTTCAATTAATTAAGTATTTCAAAGTAATCAACGTGTCCTCCAGAATGAGGAACAAGTCTAATAATAGCTAGTTTCATGTATGTTACAACAGTCCTAGAGACTATGTTGCGCTGTATATTTACCATACAGTGTTTACGTTACGAGCCTTGGGCTTGGAATACAGTAATGTCTTAGTTATAGACTTGCTAAACTTCCACAAGTTATATTAGTCTAACTTGACCCAATGTTTTGTATGACGCCGTAAACCTCATGTACATCTGTTTAATTTTTTGATGTATACAACCAGGTTGTCTGTATTGGAGTACATACCTCAATCGAGTTGGTGTAATTCTTTATTTGGTGTTAGCTAAGCAGTCACGCTTCTCACACGGTATTATCTTCGGTGAGCAAACCAGGGTACTGCTATAGAGTCATACTGGGGTTCGCGCAAATAATACACTTTTTTCTTTGCCCAGTTTTTGGGATCCTATTGTGTTAGTGTTACTCTTAGTTTAATTGCAACTAGGTTTGTGTGTACTATAGAATGCGTTGGCAGTACCGTAAGGGAAAGAGACCAGCCATAGTACTATTTTGTTGACACCTGCTTATTAGCCATCAACCACTATAATCAAGGAACTTTTCTACTGTTTATTATTATACAAAATGTTTTTAAATAGTTTAATTTACAACCCAGACTGGCTTAACTGATTTAAAGTTATAAATGTATATATATATTGTTCTATATTTTGTTAGTAACCACTTGATTATTTTCTTCTTTAGATAAATTCATTCTGTAGCCCTAGTTTAGCGCAGCCCCAGTCCTTTCAGAGTATGTAAATGTATTTACAAAAAATTACAGTTTTAGAATATTTATTTACAAGCATATCTTACACCTTAGAGTATGTAAATGTGTTGGTGTAGAGGAAATAATAGTCAACTTCTTAAGGTCGTAGCAGGAATAGGGGTCTCGGTACTAAATAACTCGTAAATAATATATATGCAATGACACAAAGTCTAATTTAAGGAATATTTCAATAGATATGGAAATAATTATATTTGCTGTACCTTTAAGGTAGCAATAAAGTAAAATTATTGATATTGGATCTCCAAGGATCAACACTTCGTATTAAAATATCAAATTCCTGTCTAAAATTGTCGATATTTTATTAGGGGCTGCACATCTGATCGTTATTGCATTGCTATTAAATTCCAAATTTATAAATTTTGACCAATAAAATAGGCTAAGATTGACTATTAATTTTAAAATAATAGAGATAGTTCATTGTTGTACAAACATTTCCCCTAAGAGGTTCAAAGAAAGAGAACATAAACTTTTTGAGAGATTTGGTCATTTCTTACTCTATGGCATTAGATAATTATTGGTTTAAAACTTCAGAAGTATCTTTTTACAATTAAAGCTCACAAAATTGTATTATATATTTGCCAATATCACAGAAACGTCCGGTTTTATAAAAATATAGTTCATATAAAAGTTTTTATTTTTAATAGTACTACAATTTTGCAATGATAAGTAATATATATATATATATATATATATATGTATATGTATATATATGTATACATATATATATATGTATATGTATATATATGTATACATATATATATATATGTGTGTGTGTGTGTGTGTGTGTGTGTGTGTGTGTGCGCGCGCGTGTGTGTGCGTGTGTGTGTGTGCGTGTGCGTTTAGCTTGAAAGTTATTGGTTTTATAAATATATGTTCCGAATAAAATATTTGTATTGTAAATATATCTACATATCTGCAATGATGGGTAATTTCATATCTCAAATAATTTCGCAGATATTATTTAAAAATATACATAATTTACGCATCAGACCTGAGCCCTTAAAGTCACGTTGCCAAAATATTGAGAGCAGTCATTTTTATTGGACTATTTATAAAGGTCTTGAAATTAAATTTAATCAAAATCGTTTGAGCTGACAGACCGAAATTCAAAAACCACTCTTCTGATTCGGGGGGTCATGAAACGTCGAGCTTCATCGAAATCTCGAGTTCAAATTTGTTTACGATTGAAATACTTTCTCTACCTGTAAGATAGCGAGAAACTAACAATATAATCACTCAGACCGTATAAATGATCACCTTTTAGTCATGCTGATCGCGTTTACAAGGACTCTGTTACCCAAACAGCAACGTATTAAAATCATCAATTATCCGTCCGTTGGTGAGCATGGGCCGGTAGACTTTATTCTGCGAAATGGTACATACAGTTGCAAGGCCTTTTCCGACGATTTTGTGCGGTATCTGCATGTATCTTTTCCTCCCCTGTTCAGTGACCATCGCTTTCAAAACGTCAACATTAATTTCATTCCGGTTGCCATAGTTTATGGTGACCCCGTGAACCTTGCACACTGTTTTTATTTTGGCAGGACCGCCACCAACACAAACTCGGTACACGTAATTCTTGGGACCACCAATATACGAGTACAACGGTATAGCTTCGCGGGCCGTAATCCTGAAATTCGTCAGGGAGGTCACCCAAACTTGTGAGGTTCATTTCTCGTGACACCTTTTACTTTGGGAATCTTAAAACCACTATCATATACAAGAAAATGTAATAAAAAATGGGGAGTATCATTTTCATAACTCGAAGTGACCTTAACGTCACCTTAGCAACGCCATCTAAGGTCATAATAGCCTTACCACATTACTTACCCCTAAAAACCAAACAATTCTTGTTTATAACTTTTTTTTCTACAGTATAGTGTTTTCTAGATATTTTGGGGGGAAATTTTTCAAATGAACACCCGGTATATGCACATGTATATATAGGTATTTACATTTGGTTGTAACATTACATACAGGTAGTACTGTACAGTATACCATATCAGTGACAAACCGGAGGAAACCTACCAATTCATACCTCACAACATTGTTCAAAATGACGGCCACCAACCCCAATGCAAACATGACATATGCGTACGAGATTTGGCCGCACCCGTTCAAATATCACATACGTGTTGCGAATCACATCACAGGCGACGACCACCCTGGCAACCAATTCCAAGTTTGGATCTACTGGGGTCCCATACACAAGTTATTTGAGATATCGTCATAAGAAATAGCCTTCAGGCTCTCCACCACATGTTTAGACCCATATATCACCTAGCTGGCACGTTCCCCATCTCAAAATGTTCGGTAGAGCAGTGGTACCCACAATTTTTTTGTTCGTGCACCCCCCAAAATAATCTTTCTAACTTTGCACCCCCAATGGATTTTACAATTTACCCAGTAAGTATAGCCTATCATTGAATTAAATAAATGCATAATACAATTATGTGGATTTTGTGGTCTGTTTAAATCAATAAAAAAATGTAATGGGATTTATAACAATATTAATAATACTAAGATTTTTTTAAATGTGCTAATATATATTTAATAATTACAAAAAAGCCAGTCAGTGACATGCCTGGTCTTGTTTTCTCGAAGCTAGTAGTTCAATCCGGGGATGAACGTTAGTGAGTGCAAGTATGAGGCCTGACTCAGGATTAATATGATTCCTCTCCTTAGTTTTTATTCGTGTCATTGAAGAGAAGACTTGTTCACACGAATAAGTAGATAGAAGTGGAAGAAGCTTTGAATTATCAATGTCACTAAGTCCTTGAACTCATGGCGAAAAGCTGCAGAAATCGCAAACTGGCGTAGTCTTGAATGTTGCTTTTAAAATGTTATCAGCGATAATTTCAAATATATATTCTTTAAATTTTATGGAAGGCCCAGATTAAGTGACTGTTGTGATGTCAAAAGGATATGTGAGAAGTATTTCAGAAATTCACAATAAATAATAGCGTTCAATAGGATTTGTATACAAATTAAACACATTTTGGTGAACCCCGGGGTGTAGCTTCGTTTACTACAGGTTGAGTACCACTGCAGTAGAGCATCCCCTATATCCTGTTTAAATTTTGCACGCTTTCACTTAAACACCCTGTATATGCATATATATACGGTTCATTTTGTAATTGTAAAAAAATGAACAAATTTTTTTATTTGTTAAATTAAACATTCATACTAATAAATATATAAACATTTTAATATATCGCTTCTTATCAGCTGGCAACCAGTTTCAATGCTGGCCTTTGAGTGTAAGACACAAGCCAGTTTATAATTCCCTTTATCAAAGGTTCAAATGAGATGGGTAGTGTTTACTCTTGTCACTCTATTGTGAAATTTCTTGATTGAGACTCAAGTAAGGTTACATCCCTTACTGTCGCCATTAGGTAAAGCTGTCCAATACATAGGTTCTCAATACAACTTCCTATCCTCAAACTTTCTCATCTTCCATCTTGACTGGTCAATTTTCTCATTATGATATTTTATTTGACGACACAAAGACAAATTGTATTGGCATATCACACACAAACAAAACGTTTGAAATTAAAATTGTTCTTGGGTAGACTCACTCCCCCCCCCCTCCAAACCCCCCTAAGAAGACAACATGCTTGATGCTAAAACCAAATCAAGTCAAGACATTTGTATATCTCTTTCATTAACTTTCTTGCCTCCTTTATTTCTAACAAATAATATAATTAGACCCCTACTAGTCACTATATTAAAAATAAAATAACTAGAGATGAGACTCTTGAATCCTCGATTCCTAGAATTCCAAGAATCCTATGGTATTCGAGAGATTCGAGAATCTCAAAAAAGCAAAACTCAAATCCTTAGTCTTAGATTGAACTTATAATGCAATTTTTCAGGAACTACACAGAGTCATGTAATTAGAAAAAAATGACAATTTAGCTTCATTTTTGTCAAAAATAAAAGACTAAAATAGATTCTTTTTTTTATTAAATTCGTTTACTGAAAAATAAATTAAAGTTTAATATTTTCTTTGTTCTTAGAATGTAATAGAAAAGACCAAATATAAAGGGAATAGGAATGTTCAGTGGTGACAACCTTCTAAAAAAAAGTTTTATTTGCTATTCTAATGTACTATACAAAATATATTTAATTTTTACAATTAGTATATGAACCTGCAAATCAGGCAAAATTAACAGGTTCGTTTATTTAACTTTAGATGAAACTTGACTGGCCAAAAAATTAAATTAAGTTAATAGCTATATAATAAATAGCATTCTATTCTGTAATCATACGGGGCATAGCTTATTGTTTCATTTTAGTCCAATTAATTTCACTTGTAATTAAGGTATTATTTAATTATACATTAATAAAATTATTTCCAAATAGGCTAACTAAGTGAATATGAAATTAAAACCCTACTGTAAATATGAAGTTTCCTTTTTAGTTGACGTAAAGTTCTGCTAATCATACGTAATACATTTTGTGAACAAGTTATTATTTTATTTAGTTCAATTTGTTTGCTTTTTTAAAACATAATCTTCAATTTTTTTTGACAAACTAAAAATGTACTTTTTAAAATTCGAGGATTTGAATTTGAATTCAATATCTGAAAGAAAGTTTGTATTCGTATTCGAGATTCGGATTCAAGAAATATAGGATTTTACCCATCTCTAAAAAAAACCTTAATTTAAATATTTGATAATAACAGCTAAAAGTGCTTATTTACCAGTGGTACTGCTTTGGTCTGGTGACAAGAGCCTCCCTCCCACTTTTCTTGTTTCTTAGCACCGCGTCTCACTACCCATTCGGTCTAACGCACTAATTACGCTAATAGGTTAAGGATGGGGAAGGTTTCATTTATAGTAAGTGTACCCGCATTGTCGTGGGACAGTGTTAAGAAAAACTACCCTCAGTACACCCAACGGATTGAACCATGATCTTCCTGTCATCGATTGTCTAGCCTATTGCAAGAGTAACGCCTTAGACTGTGTGGCCACCAAAGTGGGTATTTTATTTGTTTGCTGCGTGACATATAAGTTGAACTTAAAATAAAATGCGCAGATACAAGTTGACTTATATTCTAATCATTTCTTACAAAATGTCGGTGTGTCATGTGGAAGCCATTGGCAACCGTCACCCACAACAGTTATATGCCGCCAAGGGCGTTATTCTCGTCGTTTCTGGCTTATGGTGATGGAGAAGTCAAGGATATAATCATGGTTGGGTATACTGAAGGGGTATCTCCTTAATGTGTGTATACTTTTTTTTATCCGTCAATGTGTGTATTCTTCGTTTAGACTTTACCTTACTCATACCTCCACCATTAAATTAAAATATATGAATATACCAGATGGGGAGTGCGAACACAAGTCAAGCTATTCCTGAAGTGTGAATTGTAACAACCCGTTCCTAAAGCCCATTTCTTGAGGTTTTCCCCCTAAACCACCCTTAATCTCATCCCTTGTAGTGAATAATAAACCTTTCCCTAAGAGTGAACGCTTGGCCGAACTTGAACGCAATCCACCTTCTACACACACCCTCCCTCCTAACCCTTCCCAGCTGGCAGACAGAGCAAGCCTCACATTTACTCGTGAACAATGAAGAGACTCGTTTCTTAAACCTCCCTTCACGCCTTTTATTTAAGAGAAGCCACCATTACCATTAAGACTTCCCGCATAATGTAATTGGGTCGTCTTTCGCGTCTAGAGTGCGGTTCAACTTACTTGAAATGGAGGGAACTGGTGTTCTTCGAGGAGAATTATCACTCGGGAAGCTGTACATAAGATTTTCCCTATCACTAAGGCTCGGATTTATAAATAATTACTTAATTTATAAATGTTATTCAAACCAATGCTATAAATTTATCTTTACAAATTATGTGATTTTAACTCTTTGACCTGATTTTTAAAACAAATATTTTGGAATATTTTAGTACTATAAGTTTTTAAAGATATATTTCTTTGTTCTGGCTTATAAACCCATATCTTGTTAGCATCAGTATAAAATGTATACTTATCCTTTTGATAACCAACAACATAATTATATTCTAAGAAAAGATTATGTTGGTGTCTACTATCTAGTCTGTTCTTAGAGAAAAAGTTGAATTTTGTTTGATCAAAGAAATAACTATAATTTAAAATGGCATAGCTTTCCTGCTCATTAGTAAGGGTATGCATAGGCTAATGATTTATTGCCACTTCATTTTAAAGGTATTTGATATATTTATTGGGGAAGAAGGTAGGTTGTTTAGGGAGCTTAGGAGGTGTGCCTTCTTTCGTCTCGAGTACACACTAAGATGCTTGCACATTCTTTTAACAAACTTATTGTGAGGTGATCATTGAACCATTCACTCAACGTGTCATTTAATTCGGTAAAAAGATAGCCATTGTCAAGTTAAGATGCGTCCAAAAACGCCAAAGTGTGTTAATTTAAATGGATACTTGCGAGACTATGGTGGTGTGTTTAAGACAGATGCTCTTATTTTAATTTGTAATATTTATTAAATTAATATTACGAAACTTTGCATGAACTTTATCGCTATATTGTTTAGAAATTGAGATATTTGTTCAAAACTCGTAATATAATATACACTAGGAAACCCGAGAACAAATTGCGCTAAACATACTTAAAACATTTTTTGAGTCGTAGTTTTAAATTTCATAATTTTATTTATAAAGAATTAACGTCTTCATTTGAATATTTGGACCAGTAAAAATATCCCAGAGGGTCAACATTTCATGTTAATATTTTGACTTCAGGTTAAAATATTCGTCATTTTACTAAGGGATGCACATATTATGGTTATCACGTTGCTATTAAATTTATCTTTTCTAAATTTTGACCAATAAAATAGATAACTAATGACTATTGAGTCTAAAATGAGAGAGATATAAATAGGCGATTTTGAGAAAATTGATTTTTTTCTCTTTTCATCCTCTAGTAAACTGATATTAACCTTGGGGCTGGACAGACACTTAAAAATGGCGTTGCAAAAACCACTTTTTAGGGTTCGGGGCGTCATGAAACGTGAATGTGCATAAACATCTCGAGATAGTTTCTTTTGGCGGTTGTAATACTTTACCTTAAAGTGTTGGCAAAGTTAAAAGAAATTATATAATATATAGATATATAATGACAGTTACTTGAGAAGTAGATTCTTTATGACTTAGAGTCAAACCCGATATATATATACAAACATGAAATCAAGTTTAAAAATATAAATTCTTTACGAATCATATTAATTTCATTTGGAATTAAAATAGCTACAGGAAATTATATATAGATCAAAATAGGAGAACAAATAAGGAGGGGGCATGGTCCCTTGGGAAGCATGCAAAGATTAAGATCAGATGAAAGGTTGGTGAGGGGTTGGATACATATTGTCAACTATTTAAGTTTTATGTGAGTAAATTCAAATGGTAAATTTAAATCTACGTTAGGAAGTTTGATTAATCAATAGACGATCTTGGAAATCAAAATAAATATATTATTTCAACAAAGCTGCATTTACTCAATGATAATTAAGATATGAATCTTAATATTTGTGTGGGGGGTTATTTCAATATAATTAATGAATTTCAATAAATTCAACGATATTGATTAAAATATTAAAATAATCACAGAATATGTTGATGAACTAAAGGATAAGATTTAAGATATCTAAAGAAATTAATTTAGATATGCACCTGAGTAGAGTATTACAGTAAGTTGAGGTGAGTGGAAAAAATAGGCCAGTAGTTTTTTGTTTAAAAGTTGTTGTTTTTTCAGATAGAGACGTTAAGGCTTGAGGTATATTTAGGAGATGAAGTTCATTAAGATATCCAATCGTCGTAATAAGTTTAAAGATGATCTGAGGGCATCTAGCAGCGTCGAAAATTAAGATTTATTAGTTGAGAAGTTAAGAGAGATAAGGTATTAAGATATGTAAGTGTCGTAATGAGTTTAAAGATGACCTGATGGCATCTAGCAGCGTCGAGGAATTGAAGTGTATTGGTTGAGGAATTAAGTTGAGGAGTTTATATTAAGGCATGGACTTAGCTTATAGGCAAGCCATGATTAATAATTTCATTGTTCTGGTGAGTCAACGAACCACCAAGAATCAGATAGCAGGTATTCACAAGCATAGCACAACGTAGGTAGATGTCAGCAATTATGATAATGAGGCAAAGACCTAAGTTTTCCACAAATGTAATATTATGCAACGGTAAAATCTACATTGAAACTGATAGATATGGAAGATATTATGATGAGGTTTAAAAGGTCATTCTGTGATTGCGTGATGTAATATTGATGTATCAACAAGGATAATGAGAGCTAGTTAGGGTGTTGTACCTAATTAGTCTACTGTGACATATTTTCAATTATGATTGTATTTTATCTTAGTACCTAAGGCAAATAGGCAACATTCAAATGTTTTGATCAAGAAAAATAGGTAGTTAAAAGATTTTTTCACTAATGAGAAAATAATTAATCAATTAGAATGGGGAAAATGATTTTCAATATTTCACAGTAGTGTGACATATGATTTCATACTAATTTCAAGTGTACTTTAAGAATCCAAGATTTTTTTATGTCCATTTCAATTATTTAAACAAAATAAGGTGAGGTTAAAATTGTATATCTTATTTTTTGTCACTCACACCAAAACAGGTTGACAATACAAAGGGTAGAAAAAGAAAGAAGGTAGAGGGTTTGACAGCTGTGTCACTAGCAAGGTAAGGAAAGTAAAAGGATAGTTTGACCTTGAATAAAGAGCCAGGACTCGCAAAAAACAATAATAGAAAAGAACTGATGTTAATATTAATTGATTGAAAATGTAATAATGTAATAACTGATGTTAATATTAATTGACTAAAAATGTATTAATGTAATAACTGATGTTAAAATGAATTGATTGAAAATGTAATAATGTAAAAACTGAGGTTAATATTAATTGACTGAAAGTGTAATAATGTAATATGCCTTACTCAATGGCAAGCAATTAATGATTATATGGTAAAAAATTAAATGAGGTCACATTAATAATTAAACATTAATCAAATCAATAAAAGTTTAAACAAATATGTGTGAAAAACTTGACCCATTATTCAAGTAGAGTTAAGATAGCTGAGAGTATTAAAAATATGTAAAATGAATTTTTAGTAAGAATAGTTGAATTAAGTAAATTTATAATTAAATTTATGTTGTTCTACAAATGTTTATCGTAGAGAATTTGGTAAATAGTGATTGATTGGATAATTAATAACAAACATAAAGATTTGAGTTTTGATAGATATAATTGATTTAATGATCATTATATTAAACATTTTATAAAAATAATTTCAATATTTATATTTTAATTTTTAATTTTTTGATTTAAGGTTTAAATTGAATTTAAGATACTTTGAGGTACTTCAGCTATAAATTTATATTAATTTTCAAGATTTTCAAATTATTCTTGTATCTATTAAATTTAATTACCTAAACTCAAATATAAAGTTGTTTATTCAACCAAAACAATTTATAATTTTTTTTTTCAAATTTGATTGTGAACATAATATTTTAAGAACAGAACAACGAGTGCTACAATTTTTCAGTGAAATTAAGAAAATAAGCAAAGAAAATAAAAATGAAACATTACACAGGAAATTCTTTATTTCCGTGTTACATCAAGAAGACTAACGTCATCGGGGTTGAGAAAGCACCCCTGGTGTATTACTGTGTTTTTCTAAGTAGTAGGCTCTTTCGTAAGTCCTGTGTTGATGTAATTGATGTGTTATAAAAGTGCACGTATAATGCATCCAATAAAAAATAATTCCTTGGAGTTGGTTTTATCAAGATTTTTTTTTTCAAAATTCCAGGCAATTACCAGTGCACTAACCATTGACAACTTTCCTTAAGTTTAAGACATATTTTTAATTAAAATTAATAAAACTTGCCGATAGCCAAAATAATTGGCGGCAGACGTAACACTAATTGTAAGTATAAATATAGCGCTGCTGAGCTTAGAACCAATGACTGATAACAGCCTGAAATGTGAGCTAATGTTCTCTTGGAAAGGAAAACAAATAGCTGTTTTAAACGTAAGTAGTCTAGTTTGGCGTAAGGGAACAGCTCTGAGATTGGCTGAAATTGATCACGTGACCACGCCCCCTTCGCTTTCTGATTGGCTGTAATTTTCCCCCTCCTCCTTGTGCCCTTCTGGACCCCATCCACTCCTCCTGACACCCTCCATCACCCTAACCCTCTTTTCAGTGTTCCAGACATATTGGTTCTTGTTCCAAACATTTTTATACTTGTATTTTCTTGTTTAATTTGTTTTTTATGTATGCTCATTGCTTCTTTATTTGTGCTCAATGGTTATTTATACATTCTAATGAATAATTTAAAAGGTAAGTGTGCCCTCATGTGCGTGAAGTTAGATAATAAAACCATCAATTTATCCGACCATATTTGATCCCCATCACTGGCAAAAAAATGACTAGGTCCTTGGGTAGCAATCTACCATCACAATGCATTTTATACATGCATCGATGGTCGCATGGTCTAGGGCGTCTCTATACGACCGATGATCGACGTTTGAAGCAAATGTGGATACACATTCTACTAGGTCTATAAAAATCTGGTCAACCAGCAAAGCCTTTTCGAAAATGGTGGGAGTGCAAGAAGTGCGATTGTTATAAATATATCAAAGTTCTAAGCCCGGTGTGCACGCCATCTAAATGTCAGTCTCATCTAATTCTGGCGGGGGAGGAAAACGAATCCCCACCATGTAAACTGTAGGTATTTATACCTCCGAAAAAATTCTCTTAATCATCCTTACCGCACTTTTGCCAGAAAGGGTACGTGTCACTCATATAGTTATGGTGTTGGAGGTCGTGGGTTTGAATCTCACTCAGGTGAACTGGGGTGGTTTTCTACTCTCCCTCACTCCACGTAAATTCTGGATCATTACTACATTACTCCTCCGGTCCATGATGGATACCTACATCCACGCATGTCGACGGACGTACCGAACAACCAATTTTAGTAGATTTTGAGCTGGAGAATAGCAGCCCCTAACTGAGGACTCCAAGGCCCCTTATTGTGAATAAATAGACCTAAATCAATGCTCTCTAATTGTCACATCACCGAGGAAAACCTATTACAACATAGGGGGTTGCAACATTGCGATGACTAGTTGCGACATCACCGGGGGAAAACCTATTATCGAGGGGAGGTTTGCCAGAGTCAATGACCTAGCTCATAGTTTCAAGGTCATGATCTATTTATGTCTTGTCTAGCCACCAAACTAGCGCTAGTCATCAGGCAAAACCCATTTCAACATAATTCAAGGCCACGATCTATTCTTGTCCCGACTTGTCTTTTTTGAACCGCCAAACTGGCACCTGTCATCAGGGAAAATCAATTAATACATAGGGGGTTGCGACATTGTGATGATGACACTGGGAAAACTCATTACCACATAAGGGGTTGTGACATGCCTTGAAGGAGGAGGGAGTGAGAGGAGGTGAAAAGGGTCTCAAATCAGGGGAATCATCTCTAACACTCTTTGCTACGCTGCCGTCATGAGAGCTTCGTGCTCCGTGTTCCCTCTGATGACAAGGGATTTATATTAGTGGAACAGGAATCTATAATAATAATAGGAAGTGTTTGTGTGTGTGTGTTTGTTTGTATGTGATGCCCAACCAAATATACGGCCCGTAAATATCTTAAATTTTTAACATAGGTGTACGGGAGGGGGTCCGAATGCACCTCGAAGCCGGATTTTTAATTAGCTTTTTAATAAGTATATTTTATCACAACACCACAGTGGGTCACGGGCAACGTTGTGTGGGATATCTATTTATGAGTAATTTAAAAGGTAAGTGTGCCCTCATTTGTGTGAAGCTAGATAATGAAACCATCAATTCATCCGAAAATATTTGATCCCCATCACTGGCAAAAAACTAGGTCCTTGAGGACTACCGTCACAATGCATTTTATACGTGCATCGAAGGTCATATGGCTTAAGGCGTCACTAGACGGCCGGTTATCTACGTTTGAAGCAAATGCGTGTACACATACTACCTGGTTGACCGGCAAAATGGTGAGGGGTGCATGAAGTACGGAGTTCTAAAGACATTAGCCGTGCTAAAGATATCGAGGTTCTAATCCCGGTGTGCACGCTTTCTAAACGTAAGGCTTGTCTTATTCTGGCGTGGGAGGGAGGAATCAAATCCTTGGTCCCATAGTTGTCATTAGAAGGCACATCTGAACATACGGCCTTCAGAAGGCCATGACCGAGGCGGCAAGCAGCCTTGCGGGGTGGGAGAAAGCACAGCAGAACCAGTGACCTTCAGAAGGCCGCGACCAACGTTCCAAGCGGCCTTTGGGTCTTCAACAAGTGTCATTGGCACTCTCTTTCAACATTTAAAACAAGCTAGGTTTGTTGTGACATCAAATTTTCACCATGAGCGGGTCTCACCCCCACTGACCTCACGAAGAGAGGGGTATGATAAAATGAAGGGTAGGTTGAAGTGGAAGGAAGTCCAACAGAGTGAGGGAGTAGTCACTGTAACTTAGCTCGTTCAGTGCCGTGGTGATGTAAAGGAGTGTAGTGAGGGAAAGTGAGAGGGGTCTCAAGGCAGAGGGAACCATCTCTCACACTCTTCGCTACGTTGCCATCAGGGGAGCTTCATGCTCCATACTGGTGCCGAACCCGAAGTCGTGGATTGAATGGCAATAAATAAATAAGAAAAACTCCAAAGTCCCATCCCAATCCTTCCCAGACATAAATAACCAATGATCACAAATAAAAAAGCAAAGAGTATACATAAAAACAAATTAAACAAGAAAATGCATGTACCAACATGTTAGGAATAAGAACCAACATGTCTGGAACACTGAAAAGGGGGTCGGGGGGTGGAGGGAAGAACGGGAGGACGGAGGTGGGTCAGAAGGAGGGGAGGAGGGAAACCAATATCCAATCATACAGTGAGGGGGCGTGGTCACGTGATCAGATTCAGCCAATACCAGAGCTGTTCTCATACGCCATATTAGACTACTAATGTACCTATCTAAGAAGTTGGTTTATTGTGAGCTATTGGTGTTGTTTTTCGGTCATTATTTTGGTGCAGGCCTATCTTAGGTTTGGTTGTATAATTGGAATTCTTATTGAACTTAATACTAAAGGTATAAACTACTTATCATATTATAATCAATTTAATAAAGTGTGGATGAGCTATGTCTTGTAATTCATAGGGACAGAAACGGGTAAAATAACTGTTTATAGCCAACTTGTAAAAACCATACTGTATTTAGTTTGACAAATACAAATTAACACACCAACCTATTCTTCATAATTATGCAATACTATACAGTGTTTATTTAAAGTGGGTTAATTATAGTAATAATAACAATAATAATAATAAACGAAATAACACACAATTATTGATACAAACAAAATATAAAATGTATATCCAAAACTTTTATCTATAAATTATATTAACTTTGTAAAGCTTGATAAGTTTCTAATATACAAATTATCAATCTGTATAAAGTGGGTAAGACTTGGCAACTGCGCACTTTATTAGACCTATACTGCAACGTTGGAGTGGAGTGGCCTCTAAGTGTGATTTTCTGTGCTGGCCTGTTATAGGTCTTATGAGTGAGGGCCAGTATTATATTAAGGGAAATAGAAATTATTTGTACTGATATTACTATTATAAACTAAAGTAAAACATACATACATCCAAAATTGTGCTTTTCCTTCACTAATCAACTAGATATAAAGAAAAAGCCTATAGCCCCCAATCCTAGACAACCCCAAAATGAGTGTAGGTTCCAAATTAACATTTATTGACAAGACAAACATTATAATTAAATATATAAAATGGGACAAAAACAGAGGTTGAAGTAAAAATGGATTGACCCCAAAGTCCGAGAAAGAGGGTGGACCTCAATTTAAACTTCCATTGTTGAAGCATTAAATGGAATACCCTACAGTATAGTATTTAATATAAATTCCATAGTTAAATAGTGAAAGTTAGAGCTACAAAAATTGCCCATGTCAAATTTATATCAAAATATAATAAACTATAAGTCTGAATAGCTATTAAATAATCTCGATTGATATAATCATTATAAAGGAGTAGCTAATTTCAACGCTTAGAACGGCAGTATCACAATTACATAATATATTATAATCAACGCCCAATATGGCAGTATATAAATTATATTGAATTATATATTCAATATGGTGGCATTTAACTAGAACTACAAATTTTTAGAAAAATATTTACACCATCTAATCGCCTAAAGACAAAGCAAGTTGTGAAAAACTTTTATTAAAGTGACCTCAGAAATATTATTTTAAATCTATTATTTGATTTCAATATATAACAGCTATTTAATATTTAATCTTAAAGGTTAATATTGAAAAATATAACAATCAATAAATATAAGTCAAAAGAGAAATTAAACATGAGTTTGCTAGCCTGCCTAGTGGCAGCGCTTAGCTTACCCAGACAGTCAACGGTGGTATCATGAGTACCAATACAGACGAAACATGTAAATTTATAGTTCTCGAAAGTCATCACGTGATCTCAGAGACGAATAGAGAAGAATTCAAATGAGGGTAGATATGGGTAAAGGACTGGGAAACTGCGCATGTGTAGAACCTACCGAGCAACTGGTGCTGGCCCAGATGGTGATATTCGTGGAATACTCTTGAAGCATCCATAACGTTCTACTGAGGTTTCGAAACATCAGTGGTGTAGAACTCATGACGTCATCTGGCAAGACACGCCATGCTGGCCCTGACAACATTTTTTTATACTCGAACTGGAACGTTGAAGTGGGTAGGACGGGTGAAGTCTCTTTGGGAGTAATTGTGTGAATACCAAAATGTAATGATCACGTTTGTAGCAAGTCCATGCATGTTACAAACCCTGCGTGGACAGTCATAACAGTAATCGAATAAACTCACTCCCTATCCCCAACCACAAAGAGGGCAAGTGGACTAGACGTTAAGCACATTTATCTCATTTTGCTGATGAATGGTAGGTTAGTGTTCGGATCCCGAATGGACGTATTGAGGATTAATTTTTACTTAACAGTATTCAACTCTTTCTCTAAACCAATATAAGTATATTCCATATCAGTTTTATCTTCAACATACCTACCCCACCAGTTGAACCAGATGCCGATATCTCAGATGGATAGTAATATGTATTAATGTATATATGTGTATATAACAATAAATAAATGTATTCTTATTCACTAAACATTAGCAGTAGTTCGAAAGTTCATTGCCACACTTAAAAGAGTACGCCACATATCCCTATTTCAAGTTAGTTCTACCCAGTCTACTTAATTACACCCTATCTCTTTCAGGTTCATTATAATTTTATCCTCCCATCTGCGTTCAGGTCTTCCCAATGGTCTCTTCCCATAAATTTTGTCCGTCAATACCTTTAACGCGGCTCTAGATTCTCCCATCCGCACTGAATGATCTGCCCAACGTAACGTGTGAGATTTGACTATTTGATAACAATGTCTGGTGATGAGTAAAAGGTATGTAACTCATCATTTTGTAACATCTTCCACTCTCCATTATCTTCATCGCGTTTTGGACCCACTATTTTCCTAAGTACTTTGTATGTCTTGTCATGTATGGAGAGAGATCATTTTTCACAAACATTAAAAATAACCACCTATATACCGTATTTAAAAGATTTGTAATAATATACCCATTTTTATCCGCTTGTGTTCAACTTTTATCCGCCTTTACGAATATACTATTGTGGATATTCACTTCCGCATCAAGTTATCTGGATTGAAACCGTGACTTCCCACGAATAACTCACACTTAACTTAAGAAAACAGATTTAGATTGATCCCATCAAATTGAGACTCTCTCATTTCTCGTTTGGTAAAAGTAACTTTGATATTACTAAAAGAATTAACAAGTGTAGAGTAAATAAACTACCATGATAAATGTTTATTTTTGAAATAAACTAAAAACAAGTCTCACGGTTTTATCAAATACACTTGTATTTGTTTAAAAAAAAACATCAAGAACTCTTCTAGCTTTTGGCTCCAGATGAATGTATCTTCTAGGTAATCTTTTATCTAAGGTCCGTGAAGTTGGCAGCAACACTAACGGCACAAATTATAAACCTATGCCAATATTTAGTGCTGAATTTGTGCCACAAGAATATCCTATCCCCATAATTTGTGCCACGGTAGTTTTCTTGAAAACACCAAAAAACAGTTAGTGGTACTGGCAGCACTCATAACGGCACAAATTCTGAAAGCCTTGCCAATATTTATTGATGAATTTGTGCCACAGGAATATTTTATTCTCATAATTTGTGCTACCATAGTTTCCATGAAAACACCTTTAACGATGAGCTGTGTTAACATCACGTTGTACTGACCAGCCCTCACTTCAACCTAGTTTATCCCGCCTGTACACCCTGTGATGTCATAGTGGTATTCAATTGGGGTCCACGAGAATTATTATTCGAGGTTGCATCAAAGCTCGGAAATATATAATTATGAGTGCCATATATTTATGACCATAGATGAACAAAAATAATCTAATAACTTTAATATAGCTGTTAAATATACTGGTGAAATAAATTATAAAATACACTCTTTATTTTTAATATCTAATGTTGATTTTTTTGAGTTTTTAAGAAATTTATAAAAAGGATCCCATTTTATTTATTTGTTGTAGAATAGATAATTGTATACACTTAAGACTAAATTAAGGCTAATTTAAGGTACTGAATTCCTAGATGTTATATTTTGCAACTAAGCATTATTTTTACCATTATTATACTAAGAGATATGTTTAGAAAAATGTATTTCTTTACCATCGGTATGGACCATTATGTATAGATTTCAAATGCGAATACACAGCACTGTCATGTGGCGAATTTGTGCCACAATTCTCAAAATTCCCATAAGTTGTGCCGTAAGCCCGCAATAGTGTTCGTAAAATTATTCGAACACACTGGGTGCTGCTAACTTCGCATAGCATCATCTCTAAATTAATGGGACAAATTTATATTTCTGTGACCTATTTCTTAGTTTTAGAGGCTTTACCATAAATACATCCAACTTTTGTAATTTTTGACCTCATACTTTTCTGGAAAATATGAAAATACTGTGGATGTGGCTGGTAGCACCATTAACAGTACAAATTCTGAGACCTATGCCAACAATGAATATCGAATTTGAATCTTAAATAATATCCCACACCTATTATTTGTGTCGCCATAGTTTTCATGAAAATACCAGTGGCCACATGTTCAAATTAAGTAAGGTCGTTTAGAGGAAGTGCATCCACATTATCGTGTAGTGTGTGTATGTGTGTGTGTAAAAGGGGGTGGGTAGATGTGATAAATTATAATATGTTCAAAATCACCTGGTTAAGATTCTTGCCTTGACCTCACAGTCAGCGGCAATCAGTATATCATCATGAGGCTGACTGCTACTAAACCATGCAACCACTGATGCAGATAACCCCTCTCTTTCAAATAAGATTCCAGCCTTATCTGATGTCACCGCCTATGTTACACATTTGAGAAACAAGAGTGGATATTTAGGGCTGAACTAGGTTTTTTGGCTAAATATTTGGCATTTTAATAGCCTTCGTGAACATAATAGAAAATTTTGGTTAGCTACAGCAGCAGTTTAATACCACAAATTAGAAAAATGTTGGCAGTAATATTTGCTGAATTTGTGCTTCAAAAAAAATCATTTTCATAGTTGGTGCTGCCTTAATTTTCCATGAAACACTTTAATGTACTAGCGCCTATCACCACTTTTATAACCTAAATCAAACAAATTATTTAATACAGGTCACAGGATATTATTTACCATTCTTTAGGTTGTGTTACATACCTACATCAGTTTTATATATTGTGCCATCAAACGTTTTGGAGAAAAGAAGCATTAAACTGCTAAGTAAATTATGCAGAACCAACATTTTAAAACTACAAACTATATTAACATAGCTAGCGTCACAAATTAATAAGAAAATATAGTAGAGTTGTGATAATATTCTTAATTATTAAAAATATCACGAAAATAATATTGTTTAATATATTAATATTAGCTCAAATCTTCCTACGTATAAGAGTGTGTGTGTGTGTGTGTGTGTGTGTGTGTGTGTGCGTGCGTGCGTGCGTGCGTGCGTG
>CABFVX010001442.1:45325-73326 GCA_902151425.1 Timema shepardi | reverse complement strand
TGTGTGTGGGTGTGTGTGTGTGTGTGTGTGTGTGTGTGTGTGTGTGTGTGTGTGTGTGTGTGTGTGTGTGTGAGAAAGAGAGAGAGAGAGATTATTTGAATGTGAATGTGAAAAAATTAGTGTGAACGAGATCGTGTGTGTGTGAGGTGATAGAGTGGGAGTAAGAAAGTGTAATAAAGAGTGGGAGAGAGTGTGTATGAGTGTACGAGAAAGAGTGTATGTGAAAGAGTGTTTGTGTAAAACAGAGTGTGTGTAAAAAAAACTGTGTGAGAAAGAGAATGTGGGATGTATTTTGTGAAAAAGTGTGTATGGGAGAGAGTGTTAGAAAGAATGAGAAAGAGGAAGTATGAGAGAAAGAGAGATTGTGATAGAGTTTGTGTGAGAGGGAGTATCAGAAAGATTTGTGAAAGAGAGTGAGTGTGTGTGTGTGAGAGAGAGAGAGAGAGAGAGTGTTTGAGAAAGATTGTGAGAGAGATTGTGTCTAAGATATATATATATATTAGATATATATATATATATATTTTAAATTAAAGAACGCGTGTGTTAGAGTCTCTTTGAAAGAGAGTGTGTGAGAATGTATGTGAGAGAGCGTAAAAGTTTGAAACCCTGCGAATGTGAGAAAGAAAGTGTGTGGGAGAGAGAGTGTGCGTGTGAGAGAGAAGTTAGATTGGGTACATAAAATATTTCTTTGAAATACTATCCAATCAAAATCAAGTTGTAACATGAAAACATAATTGAACATATTTGTATTTAAATTTTATTTGAAAAAACAAATACCAAAGCCTATAATTGGATCATAAGATAGATAGAATTCATAGAATATTACTTTTAAATGTCATCAACATACATTCAAAATTAAGTGATATCCAGGAAACATAACTAAACTTATGGGTATTGTGATACTATTTGTAAAAATGAAAACCAAACCCATACTTGAATAATTAAAATAGCTATCTAAACACATTTCCATATCATTTTATCAATTTTTGAAATTATAATACATGCCTAAACATATTTAAACATAAGTCTATCGTTTTTAATTTGTAACTCATGCATGAAACAAAACGTAAGAAAATATCTTATAAAATTGACTACTTAACCATTTAATTTGCGAATTATAGTCAAATATTGTTGATTTAAATGCGAAATAACGATAAGTAATTATAGATAAATAACAAGGAAAAAATCAATGCAGATAAAATTTAAATTTCTAAACTGATAGTTTAGTTAGTATATATAAATGGTTGCCATAATGTTTACATTAATGCACCGTACAACTTAATTAAGAGTTGAGTTGATATTTTTTAACCATAGAGAAATATTTTATTTTCAGGATGAATTATTAATTTTAAACCAAGGAGAAATATTTTACTTATTACAGCCATGCACAAATCAAGGTTTTCATTGTGATGTGATCGCAACGTAATGTCCATCATAAACTCTGCCTTAAAATTTGAGTGGTGAATGACCCTCGTCACGGAACGAATAACTCAAAGGTATAGCGTACAGATCCAAAGGTCCGTGGCTAGAGATCTGTGTCCAGTTGTCATTTTTAATTATTTTTCCAAACAAGGAAAGAAATGGTTAAAATTCAATGGGAAAATTGGGTTTTTGTTGTAAATTACTTTTTTCGCCGACATCCTGGATCCCTCACCTTTAAACTGAGAGGCTGCTTGTCCAAATCAGTTCAGCCATATCCTCGTAACTTCTATCGTAGGAAACGGGCTTATCAAATTTTATGAAAGATGCTAAAATCTGCCTGGATAAATATCCTATAGAATAAAAAAAAGCTGAATTGCCTATCCGTTAACCGGTTCCAGCGATCTTAGATTACCTACAGACATAGAAAGATACAGACCAACACTTTGTTTTAAGAGTAGCAGAGAAATTTTATTGGACATTACTTTACTGATAGTCTAAAAATTTAAAAATGACACCTGAATATGATCTATATATGGAGTAATCCCCATAAAAAGCATTAATAATAGCTTTAGCTGTTTGATTCTTTACTGATAGTGCTAAAATATTGTGGATCAACTTGATAATTTTAGCATATCTCCAACTCAGTAGTTTTATTATATAGTATATCACTAACATTTGTTTACGACTAAAATGCCTTTTTTTTTGTTTATTGCTTTACATAAAATGCACTTAATTTATATGAATAGATAAAAGCATAGGCTATATTAATATATATGTATAGGCTACATTGTACAAACATAGGCTGCATGCATACAAACATAGGCTAAATTCATACAAATATGGCCTGCATTCATACAAAATCATTTAGAGCCACACAAATACATAAATATATCACATAAATACATACAAAGGCTACATAAGTTACATAAATACATACATAGGCTACATAAGTTACATAAATACATACATACATAAATATAATATATATCAAAACATAGTTTGTAAGTCATTGTAATTACGGAAATGTCCGTATGGAGTAGTCAATAATTCAATTTATTTAAATTGGTGGAAAAATAAAGACTAGACACGGAAATCAAACCTGGTACCTTTGGCTTAGCACACCAACTGCTCTACCACTGAGTTATCCAGAATTCACTCCGTGATCAGGGTCATTCTTCATGCATAGTTAAAGGTTTGAGTTTGTGATGGACGGGTGTTAATCGTCAAATACGTATAAGTGATCAATTAATATAACAGAGTGACAGTCAGAGTGACTTGATCTACGAATTAAGAAGGATTATTAGCATGGGGTGAATCCTGAATAACTCAGTGGTAGGGTTAAGTCACGCTGAGCCATAGGTCCCTCGTTCAATTCCCGTGTACAGTTATATATATTTTATTTTAACTAATATATATTACATAAATGCATACATAGTCTACATAAATACAGATATAGCCTACATAAATACAGATATAGCCTACATAAATACAGATATAGCCTACATAAATACAGATATAGGTTACATAAATACAAATATAGGCTACATAAATACGGATATTGGCTACATAAATAATTATATAGGCTGCATAAACACAAATATATTAAACATAAAATTGATATGGGCAACATAAATATTGATATAGGCTACATAAATACAAATATAGGTTACATAAATAAGTATATTGGCTACATGAATACAGATATAGGCTACATAAATACAGATATGGACTAGATACATATATACACAGGTTAAATGTAAACAAACACCAGGAAAAAACAATATTTCTGCTTTCACGTGCATATAAAAACAAATTTTCATCAAAATCTCGAGCTCTATTATTTCAGTATCACAATACCAAATACATACTTCCTAAACATGAGAAAGTAACAATTGGGGCTTCAAAAGCTGAAAAAGTTTTCTCTTACGGATATTAAAAATCTTATTTTATGCATCCTCTCATTTTCCTATCGGCCTTCTTTGTTGAAAGAGTTTCACAGCATATTTACATTATCTTTAGTTCTCTCTTAACCCTTGAATAGTCTGTTTTCTGAAGTTTGGGTGTTGTTGCTTTGCTCTAATTTTGGAATAAGCTAGATAACAACTTTTGTTTATTATTAGAAATAACATTGTTTCCACGTTTAAACTAAGCTTTACTTTAATGAATAAAATAACATTGTAAATGCAAACAATTTATAAACAGTAAGATTATTTTTCACAAATTACCGAATTATGCATTTATTACTTCTAATAAAAAGAAAAAGTCCATGAGAAAGTTTAAGCTCGAAATTGTTGTGAATATTTGCGTTTTATGTTTTCTCAAACCCAAAACGGTGGATTTTAAAAATTCATCATTCACGTCTGTCTGTATGTCTGTCTGTCTGATTATCTGTCAGTCTGTACCCACCACGGGCTCAAAATGGTTTGATGGATTTTGTTAAAACTTTATATTTGGATACTATAAGGCTATAATACATGCAATTTTTTTTATTTTACCCTAACCCCTTAATTAAGGGTAATTTACGGATAATTATTTTAACGAATTCAAAATTTTGTGAAAATGTCTCCAAAGATTTTGTTTAAAATCTATATCTAGGTGGGAATTTTTGACATGATAAATAGCAGTCTTTACTTGTTTTGGGAGAAAATTTGGTTAAGGGTAACTTACAAATTCCTTTTGTTTAAATGTGATATTAAAAAAAATACTTGTGTGATTTTGTTCATAATTGTTATCGGGAGACTAGAAAATATTACCTATAACTAATAATGTATCTTCATGTATCTAAAATAAATTAATTTAAGGGTAGTTTACTTACAAAAAATTATATCAAATTTGAATGTTTGGTAAAATTACCTTGAAGATTGAACTCAAAATGGGAGTCTGTGAATAGGTTTTCGTGATAATAAGAACAGGTTTTAATTTTTAAAATGACCAATGATTTTAGCGTAGTTTACAAATACAGTAATTTATTTTTGAAAATTTTAATTTTCTATATTTATTTGATTCATTCAGGTTAAGTGTTATACATAAGGAGGGATTATTGTGAATACTAAAGTGATGTGATTGTTTCTATGAGTAAAATTAATTTGAGGGTAGTTTAATGAAAACCCATTTTTGAAAATTTTCTTTGAACCTATATTGAACAATTTAAAAAAGTTTGTGCGATTATGTCGTACCATTTATTTTTTAATTTTATTCCAAGTCATCACACTAAATTAGAATGTTTGTACGATTTGGACATATCATATATTTTTAAAAAAATCCTTACACATAAAGAAGAATTTTTGAACATACGTATGTTCATTTATAACATTTTTAATTTGGTATTTTAATATATCAAGAAAAAGTGTTTTAATGGCCAATGTTAAACGTTCTTGGGATCAGCCAAAACACACCAACACCCACCGATTTAACTCTCTTGTCACAATAGTCTTCCAATGATTCAATGAAGTCTTCATTCCCTTTTGACTCAGAAAACCTATTAGGAAAAATATTTTCAAAACTGGAATATTCTGTGTCTTTCAAAGCTAAAGGAATGTATTTCACTTTAAAGCAGATGTTCTGTATTCAAGATGGAATAGTACTTTTAGAACACTTTTTACCACCCAGCCTGACTATGCGCATACTTTCATTTTGTGGATATGAATAAGGACGATAGAGAAATTACGCCATCACATACGTGCCTGGTATTTGAACCCTAGCCCTACCGTCCCCCGATAAACCAGACAGGATACGACTAAATCCTTTGTGCACCTGCCCATCTCTCCCACCACACTCCTCCCGCCTGTCCGCCCTTCTGTGTTGGCTTTAGTATAGATCAATCCAGTCATGGGAAATGATTCTAAGATCTTATAAACTGTTTACCAATGTTTACCTCATGGTCAGTCTCATATTTCACGTGTTCATCTAACCAGGGGGAGGGGACGGATAGGAATAAACTTGTTATGTGAATGTTTAAATTTTCAGGTAACCTTAATTCAAAACATGATATAAGTAGTACTAGCCCAGCTTTGTTCTGGAAGTACGAATATAAAAGGTGTGACGGATTATTCTGTGACGCCGAAAGTGACGTCACAAAAGTGTGATGTAAAAAGGTGACGTTTTATTTTGACGTCTGTTAATGTTGTACGACGCATGAAACATCATATCCACTAATACACTGGTTGTAATGTTTTTTAATTAAGTCATATTTAGGTCGATTTCAAATTGTTATAAGATTTAATTACTCACGAAACGCCGTACTGACCAATGCACCGACGCACATTGGTAATTCGTTCCTATAACCTGGTACTATGTAACTGCACCGTTTCGTATTAAACATTGCCATTTTTACTTATGTTATTAGAAATGTTAAAGTTACACTAAAAAAAGTATATGTGCATCAAACTAACTATATTGATTTCCAGCGCCTATTATATTTTTATTTTCAACAAATCCACCATCTCATATTTTAAAAAAAGTATATGCCTCTTACTACAAATTTATCATGTAAATCGGAGAGAAATATTACTAGAAATGAAAGATGAATAAACATTTTTTCACATTTGATTATTATAATAAAAAAACATGTTACACAATTTATTATAGCTATGCATGAAAGTACAAAGATCATCGAACAACAATAGATAGTCAAAATATATGATGGAATCGGATGGGTCAACAAACGATTTAGAAGTGAGGAGATTGTCTAAGAATACCGATACATTAGGATGATTGAGATATTTTACGTGGCATGTGATATATTGTTAAAGACCATACAGAGTTTTTAATTCGTCCATAGACAAGTATATCTGAATGTTTTTTTCACTCTGGCTCAATTTCCACAAGCCAAAACGTTTTTTCACATCTATATTAAAGTCATCCATGTTCGACTTAAAGTTTACAAAACTCGCTACACAATCGGACCAAAACGGCAATTCTTTGATGAAAAAGTTCAATTGCAGGATGGTGAGAATCAGACGCTTGGAATTTGACGAAAACATCACGTGAGCGCAAAAGTTCCTGTTACGAAAGAGGCCCACTACTACGCGTTTGTTATGTTTGTCATTTAGATAGAAAGCCTTGGTCGCCAACGACGATGACGATGGTCGATCGGACGGGAGATGATCCTCCGCCACATTACAGCTGCACGTCACCTTCTCCATCGATATCTGCGTCTATACTGATGACCTGTAATCAACAATCATCACAATTAAAGCTAGTATCATCGTCGTCGTCTTCGGTGATTGGACAAAATTTATACAATTTCTCGGCGCTGTGAAATCTTATGAATCGTGCCAAGGTGTTTGCATTTTTTAAACGCGTACGTGGTGATGTCATGACAAGGAGAGGTACATACTCAACAATTGGAGTTTATCAAATCTACAAAAGGATATTTATAATTTAGACATCTGCCAAAGTGACGTTTGAACAGCATGACAGCTAGTCGGTCATTCTTTCACAAATCGGTGGTTGAGAACAAGTCTGTGAATCTCCTCAGGCTCCAGCCGGTGGCGTTGGCAACGGCATACAGCCAAAAAATGTGGCCGCACAGACCAGACGCTATGGCTTGGAGTTGTTTTCTGTTGTATGTGCCTCGTCTCGAGTGTTTATTCATGAGTCTAGTCATCGCTAGGCTTGGTCGTTTGGCATATGTATCAAAATACTCCCCAAATTTTGAAAAATATAAAACCACTCAATGGGAGCCGGGTTTAGTGGGGGTTTCTAGATTGATCACAAATATAGCGTAACGAGTGACATTTTGAGGTAATTTGTTGGAAGGAAATGTCCCCCTATATATTGAAATTTTATTCTGTAGAAGTGTGTCTATTTAATGCGAACTCATGGTGCTAATAATTAATTTTCACTTCTCGATTAGAATCTATCAACACCGTCCCCTCGTACTCAGAGTAGAACAAACAGGTTATGGTGGTTTCAAGATCTGTCTTGAACTGTAACTCAAATCTCACGTTCCCCACTGACTGAAGGCTAATGTGCGAGTCCTGCCCTGCACTGTCGGGAGTCAAGTCGAACGCCCCTGCACTGTCGTGAGTCAAGTTGAACGCCAGCATAAATTAACCTTTATTGAACATGTCTCACATGGTTAAATGTCAGTTGTTTTGGTGGTGTATGCCCAATCCCGAAAATAATGGGACATAGGCGTGGGTGTACGTGCCGATGTTGACGAAATGTATCAAAATGGGCAAATGTTTTTGGATCCCGTTTACATACAGGACGAAACGATTCAGGTTTATATGAATGAGTTGAAACGGATTCGTGTTCAAACTGCCCACAAACGCATCGTTAGATATAATAGTGAATTAAACAATTTAAGAAATAACCTCATACTTGAATCTTTTGGGTACGGTAACAGACTTGACGTCCACCCGATTGATGTGGTATTGGGCTGGCTTTCGTGATAGTCTCTTTTCTATATTAAGTGAAATAGACGGTGACACATCCACGTGTTTCCCGAAGAGGGTGGCGTCTAAAATTTTCAACCCGACGTCGGTATTTGAATTGACCACGCCTGTGAGCAGATAAAACTCTCTTTGTTGTGAATCAATTTAACGCTCATGGATACATTTTAAATAACAATTGTGAAGTATTAAATATGTCGGCGTGTAAACGTCCCACCAAGTCGACCGGATGTTTTAACACGTCTAATCTCGTGGTGAAGCCTTTGTTTACTGTGGATGCAGTGAGTTCACCGAAAGCAGCAGGGGAATCCAAAAACTACATACCGTTCACCAGGTGGGTCTCGGAGGCGTCTTGGGCGTAATTTGTTAAAGTCTCTAAATAATCCCTGTATGCATAGTTGTGTATCGAGCTTGTAATAGGTGTTTCGGTGTGAGAGATATTGATTTGACTAAATAAAGAATGTATCAAGTTGTTGACGCATCCGATTTTATTGTCAGCCACGGGCGTTTTTCCGTACCCTTTCACCAGTTGAATATTAAGATATAATTTAATCGAAACTAGGTCGTGAAAGTAATCGCCGTCTCCGGGACAGAAGAACTATAATTGAGCGTCGCTGTCTACGGAATTGATGGATTTGTATTCGACAACTTTATTATTTTTCATTACCGTTTGAATGCATTTTTCGTCTAAAAGATCGAGTTCTGTTTTCGAACACTCCATAAGTATTCGAAAATATCTTTTTTAGCTCTCTTTTCCCCTCTTTCTCTAGCACACACCTCAAATGATGTTGTTTACGCCTTTTTACCCTTTCCAAGCCGCGTCTCTCGACCGCTTGAAAGACGCGTTTTTTACTATATTACCGAATTTTTGGCCCGGTTACCCTTTGGCTATATCAGCCAGTATGTGAAAACCTGTTTGTAAAACCTGTTTTCTCACCGCTTTGGTCCCCCTCACAAACAACGGTTTAACAAATCGAAATAGTCCACCCAAGAAAGATCCGAGGCCTCGTCCCCTTTGCATTTTATTGCTGGCATGATAGACTGGACCAATGTTTTATCTCTCTCCTGCCATTGTTAAGACTTATCTAAATTACTACCTCTCGTATCTGTTTGTCTAGTTTTATCTCTAAAATGTAAAATCGATACAGTGGACACGGTATCCGATTGAAAATTCACTCGTTCGCCAAAATTTATATATAAACCTATACTTATAGAGTCAAAATTTCATTTCTCGACGGGAAAATAAAAAATAGGTAATAACACGTGATGTGCGGTAGTGGAAGGGAACTGTATAATTCTAATCCATGTCACATAGGAGTCATCTAGCAACTGTGGTCCTAAAATGTCTGTGTACACAAAGATAGGTTTGGTTTCGATTGAACTAGAGCCAAATAGTTTACGATTAGTTCGCAAAAAGACCACCTTAATATCCTCGCTCATTAAATACCTCGTATGTGTATTAACCGCATTAAGCGACTCTATGTTGGGTAGTCTATTTAGAATGGTCGTAATTTAGTCTTAGATGCCCACAGAGAGAAGAACTGGAAATTCTATTTTTTTAAATTTCGCCACCGTAAATGAAATTGTGTTTTGATTAGTGTAGTTATGGGTGATTTGTCAGGCGTCCATGCATCCTTTTGTTTTTTAATCTCTGTTAATATTGTTTGATCGTGAAGAATGTACCATTGAAATTCAGATATTATAGCCTTGAGATCACCTTTATCTTTTACCGTGCTCTTAATTTTATTATAAAGCTCTTTAAAGGAGGTGAAATCTTGTTGAGGAAACAAAACACGACCCACTTGGGTCACCACGACGATCGCCGTCAGTTCTTTATCCTTGGATAAAATTTAATCTGTGAAACTCTCAAAACCTACGGGATAGGATAATTCGGCTAGTCCCACCTCCCACCGGATGTGATCTAGCCGTATGTACTGTGCCAATTTTCTTGTATAGTAAGAGAGTGTATTATTTTCGTAATAATCGGCGCTCAAATCCAAAGGCTATGCTGCATAAAACTAATTCATATTTTTTTGATGTTCAACGCAGGTACCCAGCTGTTAAAAGAAGTGTCGTATCCTTTCCACTTGACTAGATAATGTTGATGATGTTGATTTTCTTAATCTGTATTATTTTAACTATTTTAAAAATCGTCGGATGACGAACGTGAACTAGTTCGTAGTTATAATAATGTCCCTCTATGGGATGCCTCTGGAGATCCTGTAACGAATAGACTGGTTGAGGGAGTCTAAGAATCACTTTAACTAGGGTAAATAGCTCTCAGTTAAAATTAGTTTCGTATCCTTTGTCAAAAATATTTTTTATTTACTTATGCGCACATAATCACCCACCTTGAACAAAATGTTCTCAATTTTAATTTTAGCCTACTGTTTTCTGAGCCGTAATAGTATTTTAAGGACGGGAATAGGCTTTACTGACGCTGGAACCATTCCTATGGTCAAATGGACATTAACGTTATAATTGTGAACTAGCTTGTCAAGCACATTGATGTAGTTTTGAGTGTTGAATGTTTTGAAATATTTACTCATTTTAGTTTTCAGCGTGCGATTGAAACGCACCACGAAGGCCCCCTTTACGTCTAGATTATGCAAATGATAAAATGAACACCCACGCGTTTCAAAAGGGTTTGAAATTTAGAATTTAGAAACTCCCCACCCTCGTCCAACTGAATTGAAATGGGGCATCTTTACTTAAAAACCCGTCTTATAGTCAAATTTATGTCTGCACTAAATTTTTTTAAAGTGGTTAAGACCATGCGTACTTTTAAAATACGTCAATAATATTTAGAAGATAGTTGAAGCCTTTGTTGTCCTTTTTTAAAGCTCTCGTATCTACTAAATCTACCTCCTGCACATTGTCGATATTAGCCACTCTGTACGGGTTGCGTGGAAACCTTTTTCTTAAATTGCGGTAAAGAGTGTACACGTCCTACCCCGTTAACTATTCGTATACTTTTATTTTATCTACTCGACTAGCCTTTTGATGTTTTGTGGTGGACGAAAACGCCGACAGTCGCAGGAGATCGTAATATAATTTTTTAGCACGGCGGCCATCTGAGCGTGTTCCAACGAGGTCTGACCGGAAACTGTTTCGAAATGATTGTTTTATATTTTAAACCTCTACTGGACGTTATTTTAGAGTCAAGATTTAAGTTTTGATGATGAGCGCTAGTGGCAATTAGTAAGTTTTTATATTTTTTTAAATAACGTTGTGTAATTATATCTTTATTTACGTAAATTTTCGTCAACAACTCCCAAAGTCCTTGCGTACCCTTATAGTTTTTTGTTGCCGAGGTATATATTGTTAACCTCTACGGTAAAACTCGAGTTGCATATTTTGAAATTATCCCCCTCTTTCATAATTCCAAATACAGGGTCTGTAGTTACTCTTCTGTGTACGTATGGTGATAAATATTTCCCAGCTATGCTGCCAAATAGGCGGGAGTAACCTGTTTCGATTTAATCAGAATCTGATCTAGGCATAAAATATTATTCCCCTCTACCCACTCCTCGTTCTCCCTCTCTGGTGAGTCTCTAACAGGTGTGCTTTCGTAAGTCACCTCTTCTGAAAGAATCGAGGTGGAACCAGTTTTATTCTAACTAAAGTTTGTTTTCTTTTTTACTTTTAGTCTACTTCGTGTAAGGTCGACCAGTCTACGACTTAATAATTGGGGGTGCACGATAAGTATCTTTATGGGTCGTCTCGCTCTCTCCCTGTTGAAACTTTCTAAAACTATCCAAACTTTGATAACTGTCTATTTTTTTCTAGATTTCCTATTTAGAGTATTTTCCATCTTTACTAAATCGGAAGACTTGTCATCGCGTTTATCACTAAATAGTTCAGGCTGGACGAGAAGAATCTGTTTAGGTTCTGACATATTATTTAACTAAGGTCTCGACAATAGCAGAAAAAAATAGCCGGTATAATTACGCTAGTAATCCGCCCGATCGAAAGGCGATATTTCTCTTTATCTTCAACGAAACACACCTACTAGCCAATTTTCGCATACAATTTTTATACGTTATTAATTTTTGCTTATCTTTTTTACTAATTTTAATATTATTGTTTAATGTGTTTAGCGCGCATTTGCTGAGTGTTGTTATAACTTCAGGGTCCACGACTTTGAGAATACCGTTGCGCAATTTAGAATTGGCCATTTTCAACATCGACAGCGCGTGTATATTTTTCTTGACTAGTATCATCTAGTAGTCCAGTGGGGCCAAACACTTTGGAAATAGAGTCGAATAGGTCCGTTTTGAAGCGCAGAAGTTCGTCCGCGTTCTGTCTCAGATCGAAAAATAAATAAACATGAGGTGGGCTGGTCGTTTTATTATGGATTATTTGTATTTCTGGTGGATTATACGGATATACTTGCTTAGCTTGATAGTTTATCTGTGTTTTATCACGCGGGTTTTTAAACACCACAATGTATTTTGCGTTTGGCGAGATTTCACGAGACTTACTTCCCTGATGGAAAAATTTTTGTGTAATTAGAATAACCGATAAGTTTCTATGGTGACTACCCTTGGTAAAATGTTCACTCACTTTGTTCGAATAGGCTTCGTTCATTAAATCACCCAACACGATGATTTGAGGTCCACCCTTGATTTTAAAATAAAAATGTTCCTGTTAAACCTTTGTGTTGTGTGACGTGACTAGATAATCGCTACGGAATAAAATTATTCTCGCTGAAACACCATAGAATTCTATCAAATTTATCCACACTGCACACTTGTTTTAAATTTAAAAGAAAATTCTCTACAAAAGTAGTTTTCCCGCAACTAGACGGTCCCGCCAATATCAGTGTGAAAGAGTGAACAAACACTGACATCGATATGTACTCGTCTGGTGCCGCTTTAAAACTAAAAAATAAAAATTACTATTGCAAATTTATAGTGGTGGTAGTGCCAATTAACTATTTCCTGAGAAAGTTTATATTTGAAAGTGTACAATTTGAATTATTTTTTTTATATTTATGTCTGAAACATTTATCAATTGTATGATGGTTCAACTCCTTCAGCGAGTGATACCCCATGTTTAACATACCCATTACATTTTTTACGAGTATTTCCAAAATAAATGTTCTCTTCTAGTGCCCCCTGACATATATTATAGAAGAGTTGAGAGTCGCCATTTTTAAAAGGGAATTAAATTGATTGGAGGTGATATCACCGTCGTCCCATTGCAGGCCGTGATAAATATGTGTGAGCCAATCACATTGACTTTGGATAGGACGCGGTAATTTTCAAAACGAATATGAGGACTTAAATGCCCAGGTATGTACAACACTTTCAAACCTAGATAAAACGCTACATTCATTAATAATGAATGTTTTGTCCACATCTTTGAACCCTTGAAAGTCTATAATGACATTAGACATGGCTGGATAGAATTGTTGAACCAAAACTGTAAACAAAAACAAACAACTGTGAGTGTCCAAACTGTAAAAAAAAAATTCAGGGACGTATATAAATATAACACCTAGTTGCTATTTCTTTATATGATGATGCTAGACATTGTCAGCATTTTTTCTTAATAGACGGTGGTCCATCAATTTGTGTTATGCCCTTAATATAATATTCAAAACAATATTTGTAATCTTTCAATTCATGCTGCGCAGAGGGAGAGAGTAAATCCGTAATGCAGCTGATATCTCTACAGGAGAATGCTTTAATAAACTCTATGTAAATTATTCAACTCCGTGGAAGACATCAGACACAGATCCTGCTTCAAAGAGTACGTGAGAATAGACACGTTGATTTTATCCACTATACTAAATTAACACGACCGATGACTCAGTCTTTTATAGTGGTAGGGTCCAAATTATCCCTACCCTCTCTGAGTGTTTGATAGCGAATCAGAAATTAAAAATTAATAGTGATCACCTATAGCCGTAGGGTAAGGAGGTGTGGTTTTTAATCTCCTACGTTTAGTGAAAACAATATTATAGTTTTTTCTCTCCATCTCGGAGACGACGATGGGACCTCTTTTTCTTTTAATTTTTCGAGAGTTGGTCATATGTATGGGGTTCATGTCTTTCAAAATCATATCTTTAATAATCGTAAATTTACAATCTTTGTGTCTTCCTAGTTTAGCGTTATACCCCTGACCTTGGTGGTGGACCTGTAGTTGTTCGTCTTGGGAACAAACACATTGTACGAATAATTTTTCGGTCTACTAGAATAAACTCTGTAATTGACGCAGTCTGAGAGTAAGCTGTCAGTTCGTTTGTCATGTCACCCAACTTTTCGCCTGTCGGAAACGTATACATGTCTGTCAGTCTTATCACACTGATAATTGAGTCCGTGTCACAGTAAAGACAAGAACCACCCAAGTGCCTAAGATATGTATATAATTTCATACGTGCACCGGTGGTCACGTACGTGGCTATAGGCAAGTTAACCGTGTCCAGGGGGAGGGCGGTGTCCTCACGGTACGTTTACGAGACGCAAGCAACCTTCTCGTTGGGAAAGATTATGTTGCGAACCTCTGTGCAGGGGGTGGTGAGTAGAGAGAAAAACTCTTTTGAGATGTTCACTATGGTGGTCTGTGTCTTGTTCTCGTTCCATGCAAACCGTCCCCAGAAAGAATTTAAACCCAATTTAGTTAGTGTACGCTTTCCTGGAGTTTTAACAATTTCATTTTTATCCAGCACTATTCCCTCAATTTTGTAATAGTCACCAACGTATTTGTCTTTGTCCACGTCTGTTTTTACTCATCCGGGGTATCCTGATGCCTACTGTTTGATCTTGAGGAACTTGTTTATATACTCAACAAACAGTACTCCTTTGGTTTGAGGGTAGAACTGGATAATATTACATTCCCAAAATTCGTTCAATCTAACCAGTGTGTAGCCCATGTCTAGGGCTAGTTGAACCTCATCCACTAGCCATGTTCCTGTAATAGTCCTGTCAAAGTCGTCGTGTGTACAATCACCTTGGTTCATCTCGTTTGCACAAGAGGAGCATAAATAAAACATTAACTTTGTTAGAGTCTTGTAGGGTAGTACGGGGTGATACAAATTTCTAGGATGTAAAACTGTACATTTAATTATAACCTCTCAATCTACAATATTATTGGGACAGTCGTCACCTACAAAAATATTTATAAGAGGACCTGCAGGAAATTTAAAATATTTGCATACCCACGGGTATAACCTGCAGACATCTAGATATCCTATTTCCTCGTCGGGGTTAGTCTTATAGTATAGTCATAGATTTACAGCGTACACCGTACAGTGCATCACGTGGATTGAGTGAGGAAGTTTGAATCATAGGGTGATTGTTTAACTCTAGGTCTAATTCTGTGTTTTCAGTCATTATTTTGTCAAAGTCACACGTTTTCATAGTTTTCACAGTGTACCATGTGGCTCTAAATGCTCTATCTCTCAACAAAGTCCACTCTTATTATTCGGCGAGCGTCTCTTTCATCCCTGTTATAGTGACGTCACGGTTTAAAAGACATGCACACCCGTAGAAGAAACAACTGTTAAACTCAAAAATCTCCCTCGTTGACTAACAATAACCGTCCCCCTTTATGCCCCGGATTTCTATCTCATGTCCGTTGAAGTCGTGTTGTATGTGGATATTGGGGAGGGTTTTCTGCAGATAGACTAATCATTTTATGGCTGTCATCGCACCTGAATCCTCCTTTGGGCAAGATGGCTATAGTATCAGGGGCTAAGAACAGTTTTCTAAATAAACGGTTGCACGCCTATGAGATGGTGATCGATTCCTTAAACACATCCGTCGAACCTAAATTTAGAAATAGATGACGAAATTAACGGAAACCACTGCGTAATACATTTACGTCGTGTACACAATAGGCTTCCAACACTGACTTGTTGTATACCCTTGCGCTTGCTTCTCAGCGTGTCATACAATTAAGTCATTTCGCTCATCCGGTTTCATATAATCCGCGCCAAACATTTTGGGACCGGGAATCTCACCAATATAATTTAAATTTTCTTATGTATTAAACAGATAAGGGTAGTGTCCGTTTTTACAGTCTAGTCCAAATGTATCATTAGGCTACAAGTATATAATAAATATGAATTACTTACCCCGTTTTACCACCCCCAGCGTAGGTGTACCACAGGTCGGGAGAAAACATTAACACGACTATGCATACCCGAGACCAAGTTTAGAATGATCGCCACGTCAAGTTTAAAGACACGCCCACTAGAGATGTATGTGTTGTAAACTTGTGGCAAAGAACTCGATTTGCAAAGAGCTCAAGTTGCAAAGATATGATACTCGTCGATGTTCTCGAACGGTCCCGGAGCTCTGATAATAGTGTCATGCGTATGTTCTTCCCGAGTGTTCCATATGTTTTCCCCTGCCCAATACCCCATTATCTAGTGTGCTCTAGGTTGTTTAACATATATAGTGCCGATGGGGCAACTTGTCGACACTCTTAGACTTGGTTATATTTGAGGAAGAAGAAGCTACGGCTTAGTATAGACAAAATGTAAGATTAAGATTATCTTTGGCTTCATAATATTTTTCTTTTGGTATAAATATGTTTTTTATTTAACTTTCCAAAATTCTATTTCGTCTATCACTTAAGTATTTTACATAAAAAAGATCAGTTTTGTAAACCATTAAATTAGATGTAATTTAAATGAGTTGAACTTATCAATTGTTAAGAGGATATCGATATGTAACAAGTATTGATGAGGATCGATTTGGTATTTGGAAAACTATCGATACTTTAACTTTACTAAATAAAGTCAGTATTTAGTTTTTGTCAAATATGATAAGTTCCATGGTTGTTTTTTGTTTTAATTATTTTGAAAATAAAAGAAACTTACGATGAGGGCTAAACTTTGCATTATGATCGGAAAGTTTTCTTTTGATAATAATGTCACAAAAGGTTAACTTATAATTATTATTTGTGTTGAGATTGTTCTATGGGATATGTTATGATTAGGAATTGTTTTAACGTTAATTGTATAACAGAAGATAGGTAATTAAATAAGAGATTACAAAGAATATTTATGGGCACATTCAATAAATTGTATGATATGTAATTTTGATAATTTACATTTTTGAGAATAACGTAATCATGTTAGTTGTTCCTTAATGAAAGTTGTGGATCAATGTTATTGTTATTAGCAAATGTTATGATTGAGCTGAAGCCTTATTTGACTATAATGTTGTTCTCTTCTTATGGCGTTTAAAATAAATAATTAATATACTTTCTAAAATATTTCGAAGCTGCCTGAATATTTTAACTAACTTCTCTGTTGAACGCTTCATGTTCATTTCAAATATTATATCAAATTAACTTCTATATTGAATAAATATCAACATAAACCACTTCAAGCATTCCTTAATGTTATGACTCACCATACCCTTAGGTCCTTTTATATTTATGTGTGCTATCTCTTTTTTTTTAATTTTGGAATATATACATTTCTATTTATGAGTTCTATGAGGATGCATGACCGTCTATAAATTTACTCCCATAACTGGTGTGAGTTGTGTGATCTGAGTTTTCGAATGTTTGATCTCAGATATTTAGAAACTGAACTCCAACCGTTCACTCCTATTTCCCTCTTTTTCTGCTCCTTTTTGTTTATTGTTTTTTTGGCCTCCTATTTATTTCTTATTTTTGCTAAGGAGGGTTCACAAACGCTTTCGGAATCTGTCTCAGTAGAATGGTCAAGAAACTTAGACTATCTTTAAATTGTATGTGGTTCATCGCCATGCAGAGTATTTTAGTTCCATCCGCGATGGTTTTAGGTGTGCAGTTGACGATATAAACCTATTTAAGATAAATATCGCGTCGAACCCCTGGGAGCTGTGTGCAAGACAAACAATCTTATTGGCAAATGGCCTCGGTCATCTCAGGTATTCGATATAGTCATCTGCTGGATTATCCCAAAAGGAATGAGATCGTTTCCCACATTGTTCACATTCCTCGTCCATGTTATCGTTAAATTCACCTTTTACACAATAGTGTTGTACAGGAAGAAAATTCTGTTCGTGCATAAAACAGTCGTCGGTTATAGCGCAATTTTGTCTAGTCTCAAAATCATAGAAGACTATTAGATATTTGTCGTCGAGCTTCTTTTGATCAACGTCTGCATGTAACAATGATGAGGGTTGTCTTTATTCTGTTTGCACGGCGCGCAGAAGTGTTTAAAATATTCTTGATTACTCCCCTTCGATTTGTCGCAAATACTGCACTTTTGATTTAAATTACTAACAGTTTTCCTACCGCGAATTTTATTCGATTTACAACTAGCGAAACAGGTGTCAGACCTAAAGAATCTGTTACAATCACTACAGTACACTTTTTCGCTCGTGTACAAACACGGTGGATTAAACATACATTGGGAGCAAGTATTATTACACGAAAGTCTCGTACCTCTTTCAAAGCCGGCATTACAACCATCGCAAAATTATAGAAAGGAAAACGCGGTCACCATATTGATTATTACGTTGAAGTTATGCGTGACGTCATCGTACAATAGGTTAATGTACCTGGTCGAAGAGTAAACCTCCTCATACAACAACCCGTTGACCGTCGAGAGGGTATTGTACACGCGTAGTTTATAATCATCACCAAAATAACGTTGAAATGTATCGAAATGTTCGCGCACCCCCGGATAAATGTATTCATGTTTTTGCGAGAAAATCATCTACCACATTATTAACTCTACGCCCCTTAATATACGATTTACAATTAATATCATTAGTGGTTTTGGCTATTGCTATTATTATAGCATGCACCAAACAATTCGTCACATCGTCGTTACATCTTTGAAATTCTATAATATTGTAACATTAGCCGCTAGCTAATATTACAATATACTGGAGACTGTAAACTTACCCAATTCTACCAAGACGTCCACGGCCATTCTCATGTAAACACGGCGAGCCACCTATCATCACACATCCGACCATCACGACCTTCCTTCGAATAATGAGGCGTGCCCGCTGAAAAACATCACGCCAATTCTACTTGTCCAAAGACCATAAGAAGAAAAGAAGTAACACTCCACCGAGTTTACGAGCGAGAATATACTGGCTACGAGAGGCACCTAGAACCTTATCCACCCTATCTACGTTCTTTGCCCTCCCCCCCTTTCCACCATGTGCTGCAAGCTGTGTTTTAGTGCGTATAAAAGATCGACCCTGTAAATTGTGAGCCACTCTTGGGCTGGCGGTGAAGGTCGTTTGAATTGGTGATAGTGACGAAAATTACAATGTAAGCTAAATTCCTTTTGGGTTAAATGTCTGGCTTTTCAAAATTATTTTTAGGCACTTCAATTATTATTATTTGGAAATATCTTAAAAGTTTTAAACTTGCTTTAATTGACATTTCAAGCTATGTCTACGTATAAACAAAAACTTTACTCTTGGCTGAATGCATAACATATCTGGACTTGTGATTTTTTCTCTAACTATTGGGATATTTTTGTGTATGGTTTACTATTTTACCGTCGTATTAATGTTAAAGATAAATGGGTTGAGATGCCTGACCCTTTGGACTTTATATTTTGGGCGTATCAAATTTAAATTGTGTATTAGTTATAGTTAGTGGTTTCCTATTTTTATCTCTATTTATCATGTTAGGTTTAGCCTTTTAATTTGAATGGACTCGTTCCTTAAAACCTTGCTCTGATTAATTGTTTGTCAAAGATAGGTAAATTTGGCATTAGACTAAAATATATTATAAATTATGTCATTCGTCAACATCGCCTGTTGACTTTAACTTAATAAAACCTTGCGAGGTTTATATGTAATTTTTACTGTGTTAGGGTAGTTTTAGTAAGGTTAATACATGGATATTCACCTCCGAACATGAATAGCTGGGCGCCTTCAGCGCGTGATATGTTTAGATGGGAAGTTGCCATAGCAACCGAGTTATGAGGACTAATGAGAGTTGTTGGCCAATTAAAAGCAAAGTTGTTGTCTAATATTTGCCTCAGCTCACACAAATAGCTAGGGTTTAATTGTATATTTTCCCCATTCTTTCGGGGCTGGTAAAATGATGTAAATAATGCATATTGACTAGGTGTTAGTAATTGTTGATGTTAACGTTTAATTCTTAGGTTGAGATTATAATAGGGTATTAGCCTTCATGCCTAATTGTTATTTCTTGTAGCGAGCGATGAAGGTTGCTCTTAAAGCTAGCGCTAGTGGTATGAAGATGCCAAAAGAAAATGTTGTAAAGAAGTTGCATTTTGTTTAGCTGTTAATATACTTGTATCCATTGTTGCCGAACCTTTTTTGGGCAATTATAATAAATTACTGTTGACGGTGATATTCGTTCCTTCTCTTTATATTAGTATCATCCTTCGGTAATTTTAAGTTGAATTGATTCTTGTGAAGTAATCACAATAATGGTATAACTTCTGGGCTGTGTTTATCGACCGTTGAGGACGGCCGTGAGAACTTACCCTCATCTATCCCTAATTGTGTGCACTGGGTGTCATTTAGCTTACCCAGCGGGTATAACCAGTTCACTCACCCAGCCCACTCTTTCGATTGTTGTTGTTATTTTCTATTTTTCCTTTTTTGAAGTTTTTGAACCCTCTTATTTGGATGGTAGATCCAAATTATGGTTCAATATATAATATTTTTAAATCTGCTTTTTCTTTTTTATTTAGAGTATGGATAAGTTTGTGAAAGAGTTCAACGCCGCCAAGTCGGAAACTCAATATATTTCACTCATAAATTTGGCATTAAACACCAAATTAAAAATTATATCTATCGAGCAGCGGGACACTAAATTTGGAAAAAGAATGTATATAAAGATTATTTTAAATTATAGTCCCGTAGGTTTCTTTCTTCCGAAAAAGTTTTTGTGGATATGTACTAAGGAACAAATCGACCTTAATAATAAATTTCCCTTAAAATTTGGATTAATTTATGATGGTTTGGGGGAAGATAATTCTATCAAAATTATAATGGTTAAAATTTAGATCCTCTTGTACTAATCCAGTGGAGTTAAATATAAAATTATGTTGAAACTGTTTTTAAAATTGAAATTGTAGATTTCAGATTTTGATATTTTCAAATAGTAGAAATAAAAAATAATCAATTTGAGACATATCAATTTGCTGTTCCCCCCTGAAAGATAAAACATTGTAAGTTTAAATTTTAAATTTATAAATAGTGTAAATTAGTATTTACTCTCTAATTGACTAATTATTATTTTTTATAAGATTGTAATCTCAATGTTTTCATAGCTGATAATCATATCATATGTTTGCAAATCTAGTGTATTAGAGTTTTATTTTCACAACTAGAACCATTGCTGAAACGTTTATTTCAATTATATCTGAATTTTTAATTATTTGAATTTAATATACATAGATCAACTATATTAAAAAAATTAACCAATTGTGCTCAAAAGAAGAATCTTTGTAAATCATGTTTTATTATTTATTATATTTTTAAAAATATGTATTATTTGTTAAATAAGAGTGTAATCATTATGAACTTCAGTAAATAAAAGAAGATTTAACTTACCACTTAGGATGTGCAGATTCAATGATTATATACATAATGTAATGTTATTTTATACACTATTTTATATTCTTATTGTCAATTGATGTGTTTATTAACGACTGTGTTGAGAGCTGTGTAAACTTTGAGTCGAACATGGACGACTTTAGTATAGTTGTAAAAAGACTTCAGCGTGTGGAAATTCAGATATACTTGTCTACGGACGAATTAAAAACTCTGTACGGTCTTGAACAATATATTACACGGCACATAAAATATCTCAATCATCCTAATGTATTGGTATTCATAGACAATGTCCTCACCTCTAAATCGTTTGTCGACCCCTCCGATACTAGCCCATATTTTGACTAGCTATCATTGTTCGACGATCTTTGTATTTTTTATGCATACCGTAACAATAATATATTGTGAAACATGTGTATTTATCTTTCATTTCTAGTAATATTCCCCTCCGATATATTTGTAGTATGAGCCATATAACTTTTTTTTAGTATAGGTTTACCACTTAATAGAATCTATCTAAATATGACGTCATTAATAAAACATGACAGGTAGTGGCGGTTAATGCTCACCTGACAACCAGGGTTAGAATCAAACATCACATAATATATTAATTCATTCAATTTGAACACGTCATTTTCTTATGATGAATTTATAAATATAATTCTCTTGTGACGTCACTGTTACAAATCTGAATCCCTTTTAATATCAGTTTACTCTTTTAAAACTAAAAGAAATTAGTTTCACACAAATATAATATAACACATTTCAGCCCTTATTTATTAACAGTAACATATTTTTATTACATTTTGAATATCTCTCAATATATCATTTAGTCGAACCCAAAATTTCACAAAACGCTTATTTAAGTGCATATTCGACTGATTCCATAATTTTTGTCTGATCGCTTATCGAAATCACCTGAAATTACTCTCTTTTTACTTTTAGACATTTACAGAGAAATTTGGTTACAAATTGTTCGAACCAATTTAGAATCGCGGGTTTTTTTAATAATAAAATGAGAAATCTGTGTATTTTAATAACGTAGTATCGTAGTCGATAAAGAGATGGTGGCAGGAAATGTTTGTCGTTGTATTAATACAACAGGAGTTACAGGACCGTGAATGAAAATTTGTGGGAATTTAGTAATTGTTTTCACTAATCACTTACTTCGAGAGGGTACATGAGACTAAAAAAAATTAGACTGTTCAACTTAGTTTAGTTTTTTTGGATGCATGGATAGTGTGGAGTCAAAGCACAGACTCTAGAGGAAGCTCTAAAAACATATTAATTAAAACGATATACAGTAAACAGAAGCTTATGACAGAATTTGTTAACATTAATTAATGGATTTCAATAAAGAGAAATTTTATTTGAACTCGTATTTTCTTTGTCACTAACCCAGTAGCTTCATATTAAAAAAAAAAATTGGTGAACCTCATTGGTCAATACGGTAATCGTGGTCGATATAAAGATGGCGGCTGGGGTTGGAGACGGAGGAAGAATTATCTGTCGATATGGAAATCGTGGTCGATAAGGAGATGGCGACTACGAATTTTGGTCGGAGACGGCGGAAGTCAATGTCGGTCGATACGGAGATGGCGGCTGGAAATTTGGTCGGAGACTGCGGATCTGTTGTAAATAAAAATATAATAAGTTCTAGAAATCAATATCGTTAGTTCGATACGCATATAACTTCTAGTGTGACTTTAACATTTATAATAACATAAGTAAAAATTGCAATGTTTAATCCTCCGAAATGGTATGGTTACATAGTACCAGGTTATTGGAACGAATTACCCATGTGCGTCGGTGCATTGGTGAATACGGCCTTTCGTGAGTAATTAAATCTTAAAACAATTTGAAATCGACCTAAATATGACGTAATTAATAAACATAGCCAGTGTGTTAGTGGATATGATGTTTCGTGCACCGTACAACATTAATCGACGTCAAAATAAAATGTCACAATTTTACGACGTCACACTTTTGTGACATCATGGAACATCCGGAACAAAGCTGGGCTAGTACTATTGATATAAATAGTATATTTCTTAAACAATTACATGTTTAGATCAAATAATTGGTAAATTAAAAGGTAGTTTGCAAATAGGGTTTCATTTTAACTTGACGCACCTAGGCTACGCACTAATACACCTATATATCAATGTATGAAATATAAAGAGAGGGAAGAAGATGAGTTCCCCTAGTGAGACCTCTTCCCTGCCCTCCTCCATTGATGAATATACACATTACACATTCACTTTATTATTTGCACCTGAACAGCACGGACTGGTTAATATTCTATATAGATACATACTTCAACAAACTTTTGCAATCTAAATTCTCACAGGAAGATTCCTAAAGACCATTTTCGTGAATGAACCAAATGGCCTAAGTTGTAGACGATTTAAAATCTATGTTAACAAAAAAAAGTCTTCAAAATTAAAATAATTTTGTGTCAATGTAAAATTATGTTTACAATTATTTAAGGACATGTTGACATTTTTTTAATGTTAAATTCTCAAGCTCGTTGAGTAAAGCGTAGCTTCATTAAAATAGAAAATCCTTTTACTTGCCTTAACGTCAAAAGTAGGAAACGTTCTTAACACAATGTTGTTGTACCTGGGAGATTTAAAGTTCAACGGAACAAAATAGCGTATATTTTTTATATCTAACAATTTTATTTACAGAACTATACATAGCTACTGTACGCACACTTTAATATATTTACTTGATATCTAAATATGTATTGTATTTAAACTCTAATATTACTAGGCCCTATGGACTAAACCATACAATAATCGCATCTCACCTACAGCCTTTTATGAAGTTCCAGACATTATTCAACTAATCTCTAGTCTGTTTTTACTCGAATGAACCCCGAGTCGTGTACCGACCACTCACCACTTACTGGAATTTTTATATCTATTAAACAGGAGGCATTGTCTCAACATCAGAATGTCATATGGCTCTCCTATAACTTTTAATCATTGTTTATATAAGCCATCCGTTTCTATTTCTGTTAAATATTTATTCTGATATAACATATATATTCAAAATAATTGGTAACATTTTGAATTCCTAAACCAACCTCTATTTTCAAAAAGGACAATGACTATTATAACCATATATCGATTAAGATAATTCTTGAGTTTGAAAAAATATTTAGTATTTTAACAACCAATTGCTATTCTTCACTTGATGCTACCCTAAATCTATGGCAATGTAAGGTCCTCATTCTGTTACTTTAGAATATCACTCTCAATGTTTAAAATATACATCACTTTCGTAATCTGAGACAGGAAGTGCAGCAAGCTACTGAGATGTTGTTGATAGACCATATTACTGGAAAACCAGCATGATTTAGCAGATACCTGGGGAAGTGCAGCAAGCTACTGAGGTGTTGTTGATAGACCATATTACTGGAAAACTAGCATGGCTTAGCAGATACCTGGGGAAGTGCAGCAAGCTACTGAGATGTTGTTGATAGACCATATTACTGGCAAACCAGCATGGTTTAGCAGATACCTGGGGAAGTGCAGCAAGCTACTGAGGTGTTGTTGATAGACCATATTACTGGAAAACCAGCATGGTTTAGCAGATACCTGGGGAAGTGCAGCAAGCTACTGAGGTGTTGTTGATAGACCATATTACTGGAAAACCAGCATGGTTTAGCAGATACCTGGGGAAGTGCAGCAAGCTACTGAGGTGTTGTTGATAGACCATATTACTGGAAAACCAGCATGGTTTAGCAGATACCTGGGGAAGTGCAGCAAGCTACTGAGGTGTTGTTGATAGACCATATTACTGGAAAACCAGCATGGTTTAGCAGATACCTGGGGAAGTGCAGCAAGCTACTGAGGTGTTGTTGATAGACCATATTACTGGAAAACCAGCATGGTTTAGCAGATACCTGGGGAAGTGCAGCAAGCTACTGAGGTGTTGTTGATAGACCATATTACTGGAAAACCAGCATGGTTTAGCAGATACCTGGGGAAGTGCAGCAAGCTACTGAGGTGTTGTTGATAGACCATATTACTGGAAAACCAGCATGGTTTAGCAGATACCTGGGGAAGTGCAGCAAGCTACTGAGGTGTTGTTGATAGACCATATTACTGGAAAACCAGCATGGTTTAGCAGATACCTGGGGAAGTGCAGCAAGCTACTGAGGTGTTGTTGATAGACCATATTACTGGAAAACCAGCATGGTTTAGCAGATACCTGGGGAAGTGCAGCAAGCTACTGAGGTGTTGTTGATAGACCATATTACTGGAAAACCAGCATGGTTTAGCAGATACCTGGGGAAGTGCAGCAAGCTACTGAGATGTTGTTGATAGACCATATTACTGGAAAACCAGCATGGTTTAGCAGATACCTGGGGAAGTGCAGCAAGCTACTGAGGTGTTGTTGATAGACCATATTACTGGAAAACCAGCATGGTTTAGCAGATACCTGGGGAAGTGCAGCAAGCTACTGAGATGTTGTTGATAGACCATATTACTGGAAAACCAGCATGGTTTAGCAGATACCTGGGGAAGTGCAGCAAGCTACTGAGGTGTTGTTGATAGACCATATTACTGGAAAACCAGCATGGTTTAGCAGATACCTGGGGAAGTGCAGCAAGCTACTGAGATGTTGTTGATAGACCATATTACTGGAAAACCAGCATGGTTTAGCAGATACCTGGGGAAGTGCAGCAAGCTACTGAGGTGTTGTTGATAGACCATATTACTGGAAAACCAGCATGGTTTAGCAGATACCTGGGGAAGTGCAGCAAGCTACTGAGATGTTGTTGATAGACCATATTACTGGAAAACCAGCATGGTTTAGCAGATACCTGGGGAAGTGCAGCAAGCTACTGAGGTGTTGTTGATAGACCATATTACTGGAAAACCAGCATGGTTTAGCAGATACCTGGGGAAGTGCAGCAAGCTACTGAGGTGTTGTTGATAGACCATATTACTGGAAAACCAGCATGGTTTAGCAGATACCTGGGGAAGTGCAGCAAGCTACTGAGGTGTTGTTGATAGACCATATTACTGGAAAACCAGCATGGTTTAGCAGATACCTGGGGAAGTGCAGCAAGCTACTGAGGTGTTGTTGATAGACCATATTACTGGAAAACCAGCATGGTTTAGCAGATACCTGGGGAAGTGCAGCAAGCTACTGAGGTGTTGTTGATAGACCATATTACTGGAAAACCAGCATGGTTTAGCAGATACCTGGGGAAGTGCAGCAAGCTACTGAGGTGTTGTTGATAGACCATATTACTGGAAAACCAGCATGGTTTAGCAGATACCTGGGGAAGTGCAGCAAGCTACTGAGGTGTTGTTGATAGACCATATTACTGGAAAACTAGCATGGCTTAGCAGATACCTGGGGAAGTGCAGCAAGCTACTGAGATGTTGTTGATAGACCATATTACTGGAAAACCAGCATGGTTTAGCAGACACCTGGGGAAGTGCAGCAAGCTACTGAGGTGTTGTTGATAGACCATATTACTGGAAAACCAGCATGGTTTAGCAGACACCTGGGGAAGTGCAGCAAGCTACTGAGGTGTTGTTGATAGACCATATTACTGGAAAACCAGCATGGCTTAGCAGATACCTGGGGAAGTGCAGCAAGCTACTGAGGTGTTGTTGATAGACATATTACTGGGGAAACAGAATGTTTCAGGAGAGACCTATGGAAGATGCTTGCCACTTAATTCCACTGATAATCGTTAACTAATCTATACTCCATTCCCTATGTCTTCATGGTGTTAGGTGGGGGGAGCTCTAATGTCTACATGATGTAGCGTGAGGGGAGCTCTAATGTATGCATGGTGTTACGTGGGGGAGCTTTAATATCTGATTGGTGTTAGGTGGGAAAAGCTCTAATGTCAACATGGTGTTACGTGGGAGGGAGGGGCTCTAATATCCACATGGTATTACGTGGGGGAGCTTTGATGTCGACATGGTGTTACGTGGGGTGGGAGGGGAGTTTTAAAATCTACATGGCGTTACTAGGGGGAAGGTTGGTACATCACAGTGTTACGTAATACAGATCTTATTCTATTGTTGAAAATAATATAAAAGGGCCGGGCTCCACTTGCGATTTCAAGCAGCTGCGACTGAAAAGTCGCTGTCACACAAAATTTTCGTGGTACACACACTATGATAGATAAATCGCTGAACTTTCAGTAGTTTTACGATGGATGCCATTGAAACCACTTGCATGATTGCTCTTTTGCTGCGCGCGAGAGCCAATAAACGGCGGAAGCATCGGTATTGGGTACATCCAATAACAAGTCAGAGAATATTGAAAGGACAGTTTTACAAGTTGTTTGAAGATATATGTGAGCATCCTATTAAGTTTTTTCAGTATTACCGAATGAGTCAAAGTAGTTTCGATGAATTGTTAAGAATAGTAGGTCCATCAATCACATATAAAGACACAAGATGGAGGATGTCCATACCACCTGAAGAACGTTTATCAGTAACTTTGCGGTGAGTACATTGTTTACGTATTGTTATTTTAATTTAATTTAAAAGAGTAGCTAAGTTTAAAATAAAAGAGGAAACTGAATAATACATGTAAATTTTAATTTTTTTTAAACACAAAATTACAGAGTATTTTTTGAAATAAAAGGATTGCAATTTTACGACATATTTACTTACTTGTTTATTAATAT
>CABFVX010001442.1:26749-41225 GCA_902151425.1 Timema shepardi | reverse complement strand
CCCCCAGTTCACCTGACCGAGATTCGAACCTCGATCTCTCCGTCCTCAGCAGTCGAGCTAAACACGACTAGCGCGTTAAACAACTACGCCACCGAGGCGGGTTACTTGATGTATGAATAAGATAAAGTCTACCTATTAAGTTTTTTTATAATGCAGATAATTATGTCCATTCGTAAAAAAGTTGAAGTATTTTATTGGCACTCAACAAGTCTCCTCAGAACACAGGTTTGTCATTATAGGGAAGGGATCACATTGACTAAACTTAGATATTGATAAAACCACGTATGGGCCTAGAAAAATAAGTTCTGGGTTAAGGTTATAGAAATATATTAATTTACTTATTTTGTAACACTCAATATTCTTAATGCATTATTTGATAAGAAACCTTTTAAGCTGAACACTTATTAGCTCACAAACACTCATATCGATTCTAGAAAGATTAATAAATCTATTAATAATTTAATAAATCATACAATAATACCAAATATAATTATTAATTTAATATTAATTGTACTACTTAGTATCAGTAATTTTCTGAAAATATAAAAATGACACCTGGACACGGGTATCGAACACGGGACCTTTGGCTTAATACACCAATGTTCTTAACACTGAGCTATCCGCGATTCGTCCCGTGCTCCTGGTCATTCTTCATTCATATTTTAAAGCAGAGTTCCGTGTCCATGTGTCATATTTCAATTTTCAGAGTATGATATCTAGATGGAGTAATCCTCACTAAAAAGCATAAATAATAGCTTTGGCTATTTGATTTATAAGTATTTTTTATTGCGAATGGAAAAAAAATTACAATAAATATGTGTGCATTATACTCACAGTTGCGAAACACATAAACTTCATTAGATATGAAGATTTATTCAAACACTGGTCGTGAAAGACTTTGAGCTAATACAATTATTTAAATCTTACCGATTGAGTTAGAGACACAGAGAGCTTAGATCCGTGCAGATGTCATACTTGGTCAACTTTATATCACTACAAAAACTAATATTTCTATATTAAAAATGGGAAAACAAATGGCATAGTAACAAGTTAACCACGCCATTCAACAAACCAATAAATATCGTTTGGAACTTCATATTGTTTGAAAGATGGTCATCATGACATAATATTAATAGTTTCTAATATACCATGGATGGCTTGGCAAAGATTTACAGTGAATTAGACCTCTATTAGAAAAAAAAATTTACAAAGTGTGAACAAGGTTTAAGGTTTTCGTGTAACACGCGATGGTTGAACTTGAGTGGTAGTCGTGATACCAATTATCTAGTATTCAGATAACTTTTTTTAATGTATAAATAAAATGGCCTATGTTATGTAGATTTCAAATATACTTGATGCCACTTTGTAAAACTTGAGCAATTTGAGCAATTCAATATGGCGACCCATATGGCCAGCAGAAGGTAAGCATTGGTATTGGGGTACCAAATTAATGTATGGCATATCATTTAATGTTTTTTTGGTCAAGTAGTGAGAAAATAGAGCTACTTTGATGAAAAAATAAACCAACAATGTTTTAACAATGGAAAATAATTTTTAAAGCTTAATAATTCTAGTTTTGTTTTATCAAAAAGCAAAAATCACATTAATCTATATACTGTAAAATATTTAGTAAGATAGTAACATATACACAGAAATGAAAAGTAAAAAGCAAGCTAAAATAGATCATCTTCATAGACACTTGCAGTTATTGTTTCAGCAATTTTGGTTTAAGGATTATAACACTGTTTACCTTCATGGAAGCAGTGACACATTAAGCTGCACGAAATATTACTTCCTCGAAGTCATAGTATAAGCGATTTTCCATTTTCAAAATGTAGTCAGATGCGATTTCGGTGTTCTCTGGAATGGCAATGGGAATGAGTTCTTTGTTTTCTTCCTTTCTTTGCCATCCAAACGATGCTGGATATATATATATACCTGGTAAAGCTTTATTATTGGCAGATAGCCATAGAATATCTTGAAAGTGAGCCCGACTAGCATTTTCACAAAACATTCAGTAGCTGGTGGCTGAGAGAGAAGGATCTCGGATCTGCTCCTGTCCAATTTGTTTCGCCCAAAAAGAAACTTTTGCTTCTGTCGTATCAACAGCATCATGTCTACGCCATAGCAAACAGCTACAATTGTTGTGAATTCCTAGATTACTTATATCATAATGCTTTCAATACGACCTCATTTTCTTAGCTGCTTATCAGAATAAATACTTTATTAAATATTTTGTTCTCTATTCCGTATATTGGTGCAACTTCTAGAAAAGCCAGAGAGGGAATCAGCAGCGGGCAGACTTTAAATTATGTTTTCGTGATTTAATGCTGTCGCCATGATATCTACTGTTGTCATCGATGTTTTAAGAAACACCATGTAGAACTCATTTTATATAAATAAAATATGGTAGTAGTGCAACAGTAGGACAAACACATTCGTATCGTCAAAGATAACATTAATTGTTATATCTTCTTTTTCTCCCGGCTCAACCATCTGATGCTGAATTATAAAAAAAAGTCAAACCTCTTCGTACTCTGTTTTTAAATCGATTCTTTGAGGCACATCTCCATTTTGAATCTGAAGTGGTATTAAATCTTGGCCAGTAACAACCAAATGGTTCTAAAATGGCATATTGGATACATATTCAGCAATATACTTTCACAAAAGCTGTATCAACTTCTTTTTATTCTCATTATTTGATAAAGTTGCACTTTGTGGGATAATGGTCTCTTTTTTATAAGAATTAACTTTGATACTCGATTTCCACCAGCAGCTCTTGTTGTTGTCTTGATACTGAATTTATGGTATTTACTAACTACCAAATTCAAATGGGTGGCTTTTAGCTCATTAAAAAACCGCCTCGGTGGCGTAGTTGGCTAGCGCGCTAGTCGTGTTAAGCTCAACTGCTGAGGACGGGGAGATCGAGGTTCGAATCTTGGTCGGGTGAACTGGGGTTGGTTTTCCTAAATGGTTTTCCACTCTCCTTCCACGCAAATGCGCGTTGACTTCCTCTAATTCAACCTTCCCAATTCCTAATCCATTAGCGTAATTAGTACTTAAAGCATATAATCCGAACGGGTAGTAAGACGCGGTGCTAAATAATAATAATAATTAATAATAATAGCTTATTAAAAACTTTTTCCAGCAAATATTCATGAAGTCACTTACTCTTCCTCCTGTATGCCGGTGCAATACCCATAGTAAAATACAACAATCAATGACAATAATTGTCATTAACGTTTAATGAAGGTGAACTACTTGTTCTGACTGATTGTGGCACAGCCATAGTGTTCATCAAAACAGACTTCCCAACAGCTTATCGCATACTTCCATCCTCTTTAAACATAGATGTAGGCACTTGAAAAGTTTGTATTCTAATACATTAGTCATTTTTATACATCTGTTTGCTTGAAGGGCAATGACTCTAGAGTTCCACAACGTAGTTTCCATCAATACTGCAATTTTATGTTTGCCACTTTCTTTCTTCTCGTCCATGCTTAATACATATGTGTGAAGATAAGCTTAAAAACAACTCGGAAGGCTTTCTTTAAACTTCCATAATATTGTAGATCCCATTTCGTATGCCTCATCCACATTAACACTTTTGGATGCTATTTTTCCAGAAACAATATTTACCAGATACTCAGGATGCTTAATGGATTAAAAGGTTGTGTACATAGCTCTAGCTTTCTCTTTAACTTGGCCCTATCTACAGCATCATGACATATTCTTCTTTTTCCTTCTTACTTGTGAAAATGCAATTCTTCGGGGCCCTTTTGTTTTCCCATGTCCCAAAGATCGTTCTCTAGCTGGTTGGTCACATACATACTTAAAGCATACTGTTGCACTATTCAGTGTTAAACCAGTCAAAGAAGTTCTTCGTTCACCATGTCCATATCTCATAAAAGTACTTTAGATCATTGTATCTCACCATATTCCATTCAAAAAGCCGTTTTTATATCTCATTACATGCTCTCCTTTCAAAAAACTGTCTAGGGAGGTACTTCCATGGCATCTTTTCCATGAACATAATATAAACATAGTCATCTCGTAAATAATTCCAGTGACCAGCAGTAGCTAAGTCAGGCAACATCTAATATACTCTTAAAGTGAGTATACTAATTTGTTTCCTTCTCTGCTCTTACAAAATCCATCATTATAAGGACTTGTTTAATAAGACAACAAGCCCACAAGCGAGTGGTTCGGCGTTGAGTACAACTTTCTTCTAATTTCCCAATCAGAGCATCAAAACAAGTCACACTATTCTCTTCAAAAAATTGTCGTGACACTTCTTCTACTGATAGCCTTAGAGTTTGAATATTCTGAGGAACCTTTTTACCACTCAACATATGTAGCACTCCAGCAAATGCACACTCTAGTATTATATTCCACTACCAGCCATGAATGTTCCCACACATGCGATGAAAGACATTAGTGTGTGTATACCAAGGTGAGGGAAGAAGTTTGAAAAATTTTCAGGATCATTCCAAATAATATAAACAACTACAATACTTTGTATAGAGCCTGATCTGTCGTGAATACTACAAACGGCTACCCACACTCTTCATTTATTCATTTGATTTCTAACATGAATGTTAGGACAATTTCATGATTGTTTAGGGGCTAATCAATTAATGGTAGATACATTATTTTTGTTGCGTTCACAACATCATGAATTTACTCTCGTGCCATCTGTGTATTGAAACTATGATACTCAGGTATAATTTTACTGCAAGTAACAGTCTTTAGGAACTTAAAATATTTGTTTTGTGCGTTCATAACCGATATCTTCTGGTCACCTGTAGAATCAATACTTTGAATGTGGGAAAACAATATATGTCAGAGAAACTGCAGGTATAGGCATTTTTTTGGACACTTTGTACCTTGCTATTGTAACGTCAGGCTCTGTAGGATGATGTACTTCATTTTTAGCTAGTCTAAGAATTGAAATTGGTTCTTGCTCTTCATTCTTAGTGGATTATGCAAATTTGGTGAGGATCATTCTAATTGCGTGAGTTTGTTGTGGTATATTTTCAGAGCAAAGAGTTTACTCAAAGTTTCCATCAACAGTTTGTATTAATTCATTATATTTCTTGATACCCCTCAATGTATATTTGCCACAGATGCCCGAAAACGCTTGTGTTTATAGTGAGTAGTGGCGATCTTAAAATGGCTGAGTTCTTCAATGATAGACTTTTTCGTAGTAAACTTGAGAAAGTCACTTGAAGTTTATTTGGGATTTTTTTTTAACAAATTTCAAATAAACTACCAAGTGTACTGTAACTGCTGCCAGATCTGGTATTTTAAGTTCGTTTGGAAGATACAAAATTGTTTGGCTACATTAACGTTTTATAGAATGGACGTTGATCCTAACGTGGTGCTTGGATTAATCCGTGGTGGGAATTTAGCTTCGTATAACAGATGCTAGGGGCTTTACATTCTCTGGTATACCATCTTCTTCGTTTTCTTTTGTGATTAACGTCATTTTGCAATGTTCCCTGAACAAAGCTATGCTTGCTATTGCGGGAGGTGATAATACTAAAAGTTATTTTCCAAAAGGTTCTTGCAGCTTTTGCACAAAGTTAATTCGTTAGAGAGTGCTTTCTCAAAAAGCGAAGTATAAAGAGTATATCCCGACATTGTTCCGTGTTTGACTACTGTTTTCAGTAATTTCTTGTGTGATTTCTTTGAAACCATCATCTTCTTCGCTCATATCCTCACAAAGATTTTTTTTTTGCTGCATTGGTATTTTTATTACTCGCAAATAATGTGTGGTACTTCCAGTGAGGCATAGAGTTTGCAGCATGTCAATTATTAATTGGGACCCCTAAAATTATTTGTTGTTTCTATTTAGCCCCTATGTCCTGCCTTTTATTGCATACTCCATTTTTAAACTCTACTGTCCTTACTATAAAATAGTGGTTGTAGCGATCAGGAATTTTTAGATCGCAGTCTATAAACTCTTCTACGAAAAACAAGCAATCACGTTTAAAAATAAAATAATTTTATTCTGGGCGTAACTGTCGTTTAGATAGTTGCACTCGGTTGTATTCCTTATGGTGCGTTCTCTTAAGGAATTGATGGATGTGAGGCTTTGAGGTATAGGTTGAGACACACGTCCGGCGGCCATGTAATACCAAATTAGGGTCGGCCGTGAAACGTTACTTCAAAGTCTCAAAATGTTGTCTCCTCACTGTTTACTTGCAGATATTATTGAATCAATTCTTTTCTCATATACTCTTACTGTCTTGAATATTTTCCCACACTTAAATAAAGCACTCTTCTTCACTGAAATATAAGATTGTCATAGAACATAATCATCATTAGTTCATTTTACAACCTGAAAAAAAAGAAAAACTAACTTCTAGTGGCCATATTGGACGCCATCTTTAATTACAAAAATCGCTCAAGGGTCACAGAGGGGCGGGCATCAGTTGTTATCTTAAAATAGACATCATAATGAACCAGAAACCGAAAAAATATACATACATACCGCAAAACATGGTTTAAGTTTTGACACCCGGATTAAGAGTACTAGTGCGTTCGAGTGATAATAGAGAGAACTGGGTCGAGTCAATGCTCGCTGCTCGTCAAACATGCCCTTGTAGTGAGTACTAGTCCGCTCGAGTGATAATAGAGAGAACTGGGTCGAGTCAATGCTCGCTGCTCGTCAAACATGCACTTGTAGTGAGTACTAGTTCGCTCGAGTGATAATAGAGAGAACTGGGTCGAGTCAAGTCTCGCTGCTCGTCAAACATGCACTTGTAGTGAGTACTAGTTCGCTCGAGTGATAATAGAGAGAACTGGGTCGAGTCAATGCTCGCTGCTCGTCAAACATGCCCTTGTAGAGAGTACTAGTTCGCTCGAGTGATAGAGAGAACTGGGTCGAGTCAATGCTCGCTGCTCGTCAAACGTGCACTTGTAGTGAGTACTAGTTCGCTCGAGTGATAATAGAGAGAACTGGGTCGAGTCAAGTCTCGCTGCTCGTCAAATATGCCCTTGTAGTGAGTACTAGTTCGTTCGAGTGATAATAGAGAGAACTGGGTCGAGTCAATGCTCGCTGCTCGTCAAACATGAACTTGTAGTGAGTACTAGTTCGCTCGAGTGATAGAGAGAACTGGGTCGAGTCAATGCTCGCTGATAATCAAACATGCACTTGTAGTTCTGACTGTCTTGCACCAACTAACCTACTTGCTCATTACTATAATACTATGGTCAGTCATCTGCTCCTCAACACAGCATCACCAAAGTTAAGAGGGGAGGGAAAAATACAAGTGTTTAGAGAAGTATTTTCGCAATAAAATACACCTTTTTCTAAAATATTTCTCCATTCAATACCTTTAGTTTAATTTTCTAACCACGTAATCTCAATAGCTCTTGAATATTTGTCATGAGTGCATTGACACTTGGTGAGAAACTATTTAAATAAACCCCACTTCAGTGACCCAATGGTTTAGGGCGTCAATTTTGTGTTGAACTAACCTTCTGATGACTGGAAGGTCGGGGTTTTAATCCCAGTCCAATCTACCATGGGTAGGTTTTCCTAAATAAAATAAATAAAAACTGTGACCCGAAGAAATAAAAATAATATTTTTTCCTGTCTGTTTGAAGCAAAAATTTGCCTGGGGTGGAGACGAACCTCATTGCGGAGTTATCCTGAGCAACGCCAGATATTTCTGCTAGTATTTAAATAAAAAGGAAAGTTCTTAGTAAAACTCTGAATTGCCTATGACAAATATTTGAGAACTTTTCTATGTGTAAACAATAAAAGTTTTTTCTTTGCCAAAAAAGCCTTCTTTATATATTTTTTTAAATACTTTCCTTAAATCCCAATCCACCTTAACAATATTATTCATTTTATTCACTGATCGCTTAGAGTAAGTGATTGTAGTGATAGATGAGAGATGTATCTTGAAGACACTTCATTTCCCTCTTTTTCGTCCCTCTCCCAAGGTCAAGTCTCCCTCTACCCCCTTTAACCCTTATGATGGCATCTAAGATCGAATATGATTGGTTTACCACAATTGACGTGTGTGTGTGAGAGAGAGAGAGAGAGAGAGAGAGAGCACGCCTTCAAGGGACATGTTTTATTTATCTGAGATCAGTGTAAAGTATTTTATTAAAGTTAATTAAAAAAGTGTGATCATGTGTTTAAAAATAAATAATAATAATCATGACAATATTACAGATGAGCAGTATTAATGTACTTTTCTTCTGCAACAAAATCTTTAAAGTGATTATTAAAAAAATATTTTGATATTGTATTTTTAAAATTTAACTTTATAAACTTATTTAAAAACCTTCAACTTTTTATTCTGTAATTGAAGTATTTAAATGTTGCAAAACGTGGATGTCTAGATGAATGAACATCCTTGATGCCTCGTTGATGAGCAGACACGTCAGGAGCCGTAGTTCTAGTCTTAGTCTTGAGAATCCTCTCTACTGCTGTGAGCACGTCACAAGCTTCCGGCACGTAGACACACACGTAGACACACATGTAGAAGGTTACTGTAGTTAGAGTCGCACGTGACAACTTCCAGTAGACTAGTGGCAGCCCGCTAGCTAGAACAGTGGTAGTGTGTGGATGTAAACAAACCTAGAGACGACTTTGTACTAGTAACATTAACGTGTTTATCTTTGTTTTATTCATCACGTCTCATTACCCGTTTGCGTCACACGCATATTTTAAAATAAGATAATGGAGGGGGATTAGAGCGTTAATATTTAGAGAAAACATACCCCCATCATTTGCATTGAGGGAGAGTAGGGAACCATGTAGGAAAATCAACCCTCATAACATTCGACCGGAATGTGAATCCCGATATACCAGTCTTCAGCAGTCCAGTCTATTGTGAGAGTGATGGCTTACAACTTACTTATACCATCCTACCATCAAAGCTGTTTGCACCCTAATGTCTTAAAAAGTTGTTTGTTTTGTTGTTTTTTCTTGCATTTTAATCTAGTCGCATGATCTGCTCTTTGAGTTTTAAAACACAAACTATGTATTATACTCTATGAACGCCAGCTTTAGTAGAATATTGTGTTCAGAATTAATCTTTTTCAGTTAATATCGATTAGCAGTTGATGTATCGCGTTTTAAGGCTTGTATTTTTATGTTAACATAAGTTGTTAATTAAATGAATCCTATGAGCTTATTTAGGCTTTTTTTTAATAAATAAAAATAATGTTCTTTACGCTTGAAATGTGTTATCCCTCCCTTTCACTAATCCAAATCTAATACCTTGGGCTCCCTTGCTGCGGGGCATTCCGTATAATGCGAACCCTAGCAAACTGTGCTGCTCAATCCTATTTTATTTATATTGAGACATTTCTGTTGCATCTCAAGTTTACAGATGAGCTATCATTTTCTATGATCCCATATACTTGCATGATTGTCTTATACTAACTGATGGTGTCCTCACGATGTTCCGTAATTATTTGTTTTCGCGTATGTTCTTCAATATGAAAGGGCTTGTTTCTTAACACTGTAACACAATAAAAACCAAGAAACAATTTAGTAGCACAGTAATATTTTATTCAATAACATACAAAAATATATATTTTCAAAGAAAAACCCTTCGAAGGCTTTGGGCGAACACATAGTTTGAGGAGTATCTGTTCAGTGAGTGACAGTGATCCCACATAGCTACACAAGACAGAAAACAATTCATAAAACCAGACGAAATGCTAAAGTAAGATCTGCTAAATAAAGAGTATTGAAGTTGGTCAAACTGATAAAGCCGTAGTATAACTCATGTAAACATTACTTAGAAAGCAACCGCAAGAAATTGTACAGTTAAATTTAGCCCTGATGACTTTGTTGAATTGACGTTTGTCACTTGAAATGTCGCAGCAGCTTGGTAAGTTGAACAAGTGTCGTAACTATAGTAAATAAACGCTGCAGCACAACAGTATGTACACCGCCGCGCTCATTCTACAAACATACTTTGATTGATTCCACCATGGCTTAGCATACAAGATAGAAACATGATGGTATTAGCGAAAGTTATACTACTACAGCCTATTTGGTCACGCAATACACTAGAATAATGGTGATGGTTAAATTGGGGTTCGAAATCAAATAGTGTGTTCTAAAGTTTAGATCCACTCTCACCTTGTCCTAGATAGATAGACCTGGCAAACATCAACATCTTAGCTGCGGGTTTGTAGCACATAATGCATTTTTAACTCTATAGTGACACTTCCTTTTTAGTTTGGAGTCACCAATTATCTCATAGGCGTGCGCAAAGGGTAGGGAACGTTGTGGATTATAGCACCCTCATCCCCATGTTGAAAGGATAAAATATAATATTACAGTTATTTTGTGCCAGTAGTTCTTAATGAGATACTGCGGCACCCTGCACACAGCTGTGTCATTATGTTCCCTAGGCGTAATGCAGGACCCTGCTATGCCACTATGTTTCCCTAGGAGTACTGCAGAAGCCTGCTGTGTCATGATTGTTTCCCTAGGAGTACTGCAGAAACCTGCTGTGTCATGATGTTTCCCTAGGAGTACTGCAGAAACCTGCTGTGTCATGATGTTTCTCTAGGAGTACTGCAGAAACCTGCTGTGTCATGATGTTTCCCTAGGAGTACTGCAGAAACCTGCTGTATCGTGATGTTTTCCTTGGGGTTCTGCAGATCCCTGTTGTATCATGATAGTTCCCTATGGGTACTGCAAAACCCTGCTGTATCATGATTGTTCCCTAGGGGTACTCCAGAACCCTGCTGTATCATGATAGTTTCCTAGGGGTACTCTCAGAACCCTGCTGTATCATGATAGTTCCCTAGGGGTACTCCAGAACCCTGTTGTATCATGATGATTCTCTAGGGGTACTCAAGAACCCTATTGTATCATGATAGTTCCCTAGAGGTACTCCAGAACCCTGTTGTATCATGATAGTTCCCTAGAGGTACTGCAGAACCCTGTTGTATCATGATGATTTCCTAGGGGTACTTCAGAACCTTGTTGTATCATGATAGTTCCCTAGAGGTACTCCAGAACCCTGTTGTATCATGATGATTTTCTAGGGGTACTCAAGAACCCTGTTGTATCATGATAGTTCCCTAGGGGTACTGCAGAACCCTGTTGTATCATGATGATTTCCTAGGGGTACTTCAGAACCCTGTTGTATCATGATAGTTCCCTAGAGGTACTCCAGAACCCTGTTGTATCATGATGATTTTCTAGGGGTACTCAAGAACCCTGCTGTATCATGATGATTCCCTAGGGGTACTCAAGAACCCTGCTGTATCATGATAGTTCCCTAGGGGTACTCCAGAACCCTGCTGTATCATGATAGTTCCCTAGGGGTACTCCAGAACCCTGTTGTATCATGATGATTCTCTAGGGGTACTCAAGAACACTATTGTATCATGATGATTCCCTAGGAGTACTCCAGAGCCCTGTTGTATCATGATTATTCTCTGGGGGTACTACTGAACCCTGTTGTATCATGATAGTCCCCTAGGAGTACTTCAGAAACCTGCTGTATCATGATAGTTCCCTATGAGTAAACAGAGCCCTGCTGTATCATAATAGTTTCCTAGGGGTACTGCAGAGACCAGTTGTATCATGATAGTTCCCTAGGGGTATTACAGAAACCTGCTGTATCATGATGATTCCCTAGGGGTACTGCAGAACACTGCTGTATCATGATAGTTCCCTAGGGGTACTGCAGAAACCAGTTGTATCATGATAGTTCCCTAGGGGTACTGCAGAGACCAGTTGTATCATGATAGTTCCCTAGGGGTATTACAGAAACCTGCTGTATCATGATGATTCCCTAGAGGTACTCCAGAACCCTGATGTATCATGATAGTGCCCTAGGGGTACTGCAGAACCCTATTGTATCATTACGATTCCCTAGGGGTACTGCAGAACACTGTTGTATCATGATGATTTTCTAGGGGTACTCCAGAACTCTGCTGTATCATGATGTTTCTCCAGGGGTACTCAAGAACCCTATTGTATCATGATGATTCCCTAGGAGTACTTCAGAACCCTGTTGTATCATGATGATTCCCTATGAGTACTCCAGAGCCCTGTTGTATCATGATTATTCTCTAGGGGTACTGCAGAAAACTGTTGTATCATGATAGTCCCCTAGGGGTACTGAAGAACCCTGCATTATCATTATGGGTACTGCAGAGCCCTGTTGTATCATGATAGTTCCCTTAGGGGTACTGCAGAAACCTGTTGTATTATGATGATTCCATAGGGGTACTGCAGAGACCAGTTGTATCATGATAGTTCCCTAGGGGTACTGCAGAAACCAGTTGTATCATGATAGTTCCCTAGGGGTACTGCAGAGACCAGTTGTATCATGATAGTTCCCTAGGGGTATTACAGAAACCTGCTGTATCATGATGATTCCCTAGAGGTACTCCAGAACCCTGATGTATCATGATAGTGCCCTAGGGGTACTGCAGAACCCTATTGTATCATTACGATTCCCTAGGGGTACTGCAGAACACTGTTGTATCATGATGATTTTCTAGGGGTACTCCAGAACTCTGCTGTATCATGATGTTTCTCCAGGGGTACTCAAGAACCCTATTGTATCATGATGATTCCCTAGGAGTACTTCAGAACCCTGTTGTATCATGATGATTCCCTATGAGTACTCCAGAGCCCTGTTGTATCATGATTATTCTCTAGGGGTACTGCAGAAAACTGTTGTATCATGATAGTCCCCTAGGGGTACTGAAGAACCCTGCATTATCATTATGGGTACTGCAGAGCCCTGTTGTATCATGATAGTTCCCTTAGGGGTACTGCAGAAACCTGTTGTATTATGATGATTCCATAGGGGTACTGCAGAGACCAGTTGTATCATGATAGTTCCCTAGGGGTACTGCAGAGACCAGTTGTATCATGATAGTTCCCTAGGGGTATTACAGAAACCTGCTGTATCATGATGATTCCCTAGGAGTACTTCAGAATCCTGTTGTATAATGATAGTTCCCTAGGGGTACTGCAGAACCCTGTTGTATCATGATTAATCTCTAGGGGTACTGCAGAACCCTGTTGTATCATGATAGTCCTTTAGGGGTACTGCAGAACCCTGCATTATCATTATGGGTACTGCAGAGCCTTGTTGTATCATGATAGTTCCCTAGGGGTACCGCAGAACCCTGTTGTATTATGATGATTCCATAGGGGTACTGCATAGACCAGTTTTATCATGATAGTTCCCTAGGGGTACTGCAGAAACCTGTTGTATTATGATGATTCCCTAGGGGTACTGTGTAACCCTGTTGTTCCGTAATAGTTCCCTATAGGTACTTCAGAAACCTGTTGTATAATTATAGTTCCCTGGGGGTACTGTATAACCCTGTTGTGTCATGATAGTTTCCTAGAGCTCCTGCAGAAGCCTATTGTATCATGATAGTTCCTTATGAGTACTATAGAACCCTGTTGTTTCATGATAGTTTCTTACGAGTACTGCAGAACCCTATTGTATCATAATAGTTCCCTAGGGTTACTGAAGCATCCTTCTGTATCCTTTTAGTGTATCAAGGTGGGTCTATAATTGGTCATTTTTCCCGAATGCAATGGAATGGACATATGCACACGCTCATAAGGAGGACACTAATGTGTTGCCATGAACAGTTACATATGGTCGTTCGTGTTATGTGTAGCTTCCCAGGTCATCCCTTTATCTACTGCAGCAGGTATTTTTTTCGTGATGTATTCATTCATTGTTGTAACGAAATAAAAAATAATAACGAAAAGAATTGTTGGGATGCTTTTATGAAAATCGCTGTAAAACTTTGTAAGCCTATAGCTGATCGAACTGTCAATTTTCTTTTTCGTCTCCTCTTGAGAACAATGGATGGCTTTGGCAATGTCTACTCAAGCATCATGTTTCTTATTCCTGATGTGATACGTACCATTTTTTGGATTTCACAACCAATGATACCTTTCGTACGCGTGTATGATCTCGTTGCACTATAACCTTGTTACAACAAAACATGGGATGATTGTAACACTCACCTATGCTGTCCCTGTTGACTCGCTTGGAATGGACTTCAAATTATGAGACACTCTCCACAACACGCACTACATTCAACTGAGCCGGTGTTCGAGACTCACCACTGGCAGCGCGAAGAGGCCTCCCCCTCCCCCCTTCGTCGGACAAGAAAACAAGTGAACATCGCCAAGCGCCTCTAACGAGCAGATTCTCAAACCTTAGATGGACTATGTTGTGCGTGTGGCCTATGCACCAGGACTCTCTGGCTGGTTTTAGATCTTCCCGCCCCCCCCCCCCTATCCCTCCACTTTGAGAGCACATGATAACTTCAGGGTATAAAAGTGTTGAGGTGCAATGAGTTGGCACGCATTATACTCAGGGCTTTTAGGAGGTAAGAGTCTTACTTCATAAGTGAGCTCATCGTGTCTTACCAAAATTCTCTTTGGTTTCAAATCTATCTTGTATTCAAAATTCAATGTTTCGGACTTCTTATATAT
>CABFVX010001442.1:0-26555 GCA_902151425.1 Timema shepardi | reverse complement strand
TTTATTTAACGAGTAGTTATGACTGCGGGGTATTGGCACTCGTCCTTACGACTATGGTAATTAAAGGGGGAACCCATCTGGTTCTCTTGTTAGTGTTTCAAATTTCCACTTCGCGGAAAGTTTCGCAGTCCGGTGCAGTTTACCTTGGAGGTCGTAATTAATAGATAGTTATGGTTATGTTTCTTCTTCATAAATAAAAAGGTGGTTAAATATGGGGCTGCGAACTATCTAAGAAAAACACGGCTGTGTTTTGTAATGTTTATTATTTATATAATTAGGGTTGTTAGTGAGTCGGGACAGTTCCCGTTATGTTTAAAATGTTTATATACCTAGGATTGTTAGTGAGTCTAGATAGCTTATTGTTACGTTTAATACATATATATATATGTATATGTGTTTATGGTTGTTAGGGAGACTTGGGATAGTGTATCGTTATGTTTAACAAATATAAGTTTATGGGTTCTTAATAGTGGGGCCGCGGGCCACCTAACTCACAAATCTCCGAACGGGGTCCAACTTATTGCTTAAAGGGTGGAGTTACTGTTGTTGGGCTCGAAAACTTGGTATTCATTTTGGTGCTATTGATATGCCTATCGGTTGCCTTAGTTAACAATGGGGTCTTGGCTCTCTTTGGGCTGTGTTAGAGCTTGGGTCGAGTCTGGGCTATTATTTGAGAATTGTAGCGTTCAATGTATGTAAGGAGACCAATTTATCAGCAATTTTGGGGTCACCCATTGGCGGTGCCATTTCTAGGGTCTTAAAGATAAGACAGAAAATATTTTGCTATTGTTGTATCGCCCTTCTGGCCGTGGCATGTGTTTATGTGTTACTTCACCCACCTGGCGTACGTTGCCGCTTGGTATTTGTAAACTCTAATGTTCCACTCCCCCATCGAGCTGTATTATGTTTGAATGAATAAAAATTATAACTCTCTTGTTTCCACCTCTGTCCATTATTTGATTTAGATGATGAGGGAGGCTAATTGCAGCACTTGTCAATGTTCCATTCCATTGTTTAACTGCACGGACCCACTCAAGGTTAATAATCTACATCAGACAAACGCTACAGTAAGAACACCAACATAAGCCGTCAATACTGAGCAAACACGAACAACTGATTTCATTTTGAGCGTCCTGAGTGTTCGTGGTCATGCGGCGAAACACGTCCACACTGGCGCATTGTCTCCTATTCGGACACGCTCCTGCTCAAATGGAAACCCTTTTTTTAGGGTTGCCGTGAACACATAGGTATATTTATAATTGGGTTAATCAATATTGCACATACAAAAAAAAATTAACTAAGATTATTTTATCCTTTTTTCATTCCATTTTTAATTGTCAAATTTTATTTTAATTTAAAGAATGTTCAATCCTCATAAGAAGGGCTTCTAGCAAATATAATATTATTTTGCTGTTAATATTGCTAGCATTTTACTAAATCTTTAGAGTTATTTTATAGTTTTTGATAAAATGTATCAAAATTGGCAGCTTCAGATAACATAGCTTGACGTAGGAATAAGTTTAACTATAAAGGTATATCAGTAGTGTAAAAAAAGAATCTCCTGGTGCACTTTTTGAAGCGACACTGCCCCAAACAATCTGGTGGTTTTGCCACATATTCGCACCACCCTTTCGCCCCCCTTTTCCCTCCTTCATCTAACAACCAATGGATGTTAATCTAGGCTCCCTCTGCCCTCCCTCTAAGCCTTACAGTCAATTAATGCCAACCTTGTGACCCCTTAAATCTTACAACCAATGAGCATATAGTCCTTTCCTCCAATTGTAGCAAGTCAATCAGACAGATTGGACAGCTACAATTAAATATCAATATTTAATCATTTACGAAAGGAAAGAAACAATATTAACATATTTAATTGAGTCTACCTCAAGTTTATTTTCTCTAACTAGATGCAGTCAAATAAAATTACGTATCTCCCTACATTCAAACATGTGGTTGTTCAAAAATATTGTCTTTTTATAAATACTGTAGCAGATATCAAAGAAGAGAATTAATATTATCATATATGAATAAAATACGTTAACGCATACCCTTTGCCATTGGATGATGTCGTATAAATTTACTTACGCTTGCCATGCTGTCTACAAGAAAATATAGTAAAGTACATCTATATCACTAATTCTCATAAAAATAATAACGGATCCTAAATAACATAATTAAAACAGATATATTTTAATAAAAGATGGCTTAGTATCTACTCACCCTGTCAAGATGTTCTTCGATTGATTTGCAACATGGTAGAAGAAGAAAAGTATTCAAAGATGGCAGCCACACGTGCTTGCATTATAACACCTGACTAAGAAAAGGAGTGCATATCGAGTTTGACCCATTGACCCACTTCACGTCAAGAGACTCTAGCGGCTAGCCAAGGAAACTTGTTTCGCCCTTTCCCCCGCAAGTGGATTTCTCTTGTCAATTTCTCTTTCCACCCCACCTTCGTCCGTCCTTCTCCTTTCTATATTCCTGTGTTTATCACCCCTTTTGCTTTGTTCCATTCGCATCAGATTGGGGACTATATAAGGACCCACCTCCGGGTTCACATTATAGCCAATTTACTGCATCCCAGCGTTGAAGAAAGAACTCCTAAATTGTCACGAATCAAAGAACACGACGACCATGAAGTTTGAGGTGTCGGATACACCACCATCATGGACAGGATGACGCACTTCGATGACGACTATGAAGTTTGGGCCGTCGGATCCACCACCGCCATAGATAGGACCACGGACTTCGATCAATTAAGTATCATGAAATAATCAACGAGTCCTTATGTCTTAATTTCTATTTTTTGTAGTAAAAGATAGGCAATGTCTATTTGTACCCTTTTAGTTTTCTGTATATTGTTGGAGACGATTTTTATTTGTGTTGATAGTATGTCGAGTTGGCAGTTAACCAACTTCAAGTCTTGTTGACTTGCAAATTTAAAGGTTTATTTTATTGATATATTATTGTGTCCTCCAGAATGCGGGATGAGTCTCATTATTACTAGTTTCAAATATTGTACATCAGTCCTATAGACTATGTTTCTCTGTATATTTATCATACAGTCATTGCGTTACGAGCCTTTGACTTGGAATATAGTAATGTCTTAGTTAGAAACTTGCTAAACTTCCACAAGTTCCATTAGTCTATTTTTACCCAATGTGTCTCATGACGCTGTGAACGTCATGTACACCTATTTAATTTTGGGATGGCTACAACCAAGTTGTCTGTATTGTATTCCATATCTCAGTTGAGTTGATGGAAAACTTTATTTTGTGTTGGTTAAGCAGCCACGCTTCTCGTGCGGTTTTAGCTTCAGTGTGCAAACCAGGGAACTGCACTAGAGTAATAGTGGGGTCCACGCAAATAATACTCTTTTTCTATTTGCCTGTTGTTTGACTCCTTTTGTTCAGGTGTTTCCCTTAGTGTAATGGCAATTATAATAGTATGTACTATTGAATGCTCTGGCAGTACTGACAGGGAAAATGATCAGCCATGGTACATTTTGTTGACACCTGTTTATTAGCCATCAACCACTCTTGCCAACAGATCTTTCTGTTGCGTATCATTATCAAAAATGTTTAAAGAATATTATTTTAAAATAACCGATCAAGCTAAACTTATTAAAATATACATGTATATCTTGTTTAATACCTTCAAATAGTAACTATTTAATTGTTCTCCATTTTAGAATAACTTCTAATTGTGGCCTGGCGCCTGCACTGCCCTTGTAGCCACAGTCAATACATCACCATTCTCAAGTCTTATTGTTTGCATTAAACTTCAAAAGCATTACCTTCAATATTATTGTAAAACTTAATTTTGTTATCTCTGTTTTATTTAATAAATCTATTTATTGTTAAACAATTATCTTTTCAATTATAAAATTGTAACATTACGATGTATAATGCTCCAATTGGACCACGCCCACTACGGAAGTAAATGGATGTATCGCATCAATTCATACTACCCGCTCAAATAAATTCAATTAAATTTAGGATCTCTACAATAGTATTGTTCGCTGTTGTAGTTCTTGTAGGCTAAGAAGACATAATATAACCATGCTGGACAATAGGTTTCACTACTCAATCCAAACCAATGTAATAAATAATCTGTCCGAGTACTTACAATATGAATCTGCTTTCAATAGAATCCTGCTAGGCTGAACGACGCACGGTAATCCAAGACCGGCGACTGGGGCAGGAAAGGCCGGTGTATCAACAACGCGTCCCGGCACTCCGACTGTACTAGCGTGAAAAGAGCCAAGAACTATCAACATCGACTAGAAGACAACTATGTTTCCGACCTCTGGCGGATACTAGAGGAACCTCCTTCAAAACATCGGGTGATTGGAATGTTGCTAATATTCCGATGGAGGGAGAACTATCAACAAGGACCTACGTGACTTTGTACAGGCATCGTTGACGTCACCATGCGTGTGTTATGTATCCCCCCACCTTGCTTCCAGAACAGTGAAATCGCTATATAATGGCCGCGCAAGCTTGCCATGATTGACTATCCTACGATCAACGATCGACTACAGACCATTGTCTTGGAGCTGAACAATGGCTGGAGAAATACTGGTAAAATGTATCAAAATCGTCGCTTAGACGATTGGAGCTATGAACTCTAACTTCCTTATAGACTATAAACTTTTTGCGTATTATATTCTGTTTCAAAATCTAACGTATTTATAATTTAATCGTCAATTTGTGTTATATACTCTATCTTTAAAATGTCGCCGCTCGGGCGCTGGACTTGTACTTATATATTTATTCTCGTAAATATCCTCAGTTATGTGCTGATTAGAAGTTGACATGTTAATATTAAATTGTTTGGAATTGTAGAGTCTTCCCTTTTTTTGAAGTAACTTTTCATATTTAATATTTTTGTTTGAATTAACGTAACGTGACGTAATTTTTATTGGAATTTGAATTAGGATAACTTTAATCTTTTGTAACGTAAGTTCTGTTTGAACAGCTAATGTTTTGTTATTTGAGGGAACAGTTTGTCCCATATTCTCAGTCAGATCTGATAGTCTCGTGGGAGTTTGGCTTAGGTCTGAGAGTCAAACCCTCACGTTTTGTAAACACTGTTGTATTGTCGTTAAATTTAAATTACTTTGTATTTATGATATCGTTTTCTGCGAATTACGAAACCTTTGAAACCATACCAAGGTGCCCATTAGGCCCTTATAACATTGTATCGCATTTAAATATATATACGCTGTGGTATTGTCTTTTATAGACAGGACCATCAATATTATGATGGATTTCATGTTTTCTTTTGTTAAACACTTGCGCAACTTTATTGATATAAAGTTATTGGCATCAAGCATAATTTCCAACTGTACTCATTATGATATAATGAGACCATGTACTGTTAACTGCACTCTTGTCATTTAATTGAATAAACTGCTCATTGTTGAATTTACATATTTTTATAATTTCCATTTATCTTGCATGTTAATTTACATCCTCTCCCTTTTATTACCTTTTACTGGTCGGGGTAGTATTAAGAGACGTAGAGAGGGTGTAACAAAATGAATAACCTGTAGGACAATTGTGTCACAATATGCTGTATTTAAGAAGGTAGATCCAAAATGGTACATCCTACCTCCTTCCTTGTATCATGGCAAATATTACGTAAATAAATTACTTCTTTAAGGTGATGATAAAGAAGAACAGGAAATTTTCAAAGGGAAAAGGCTGAAGAAATTGGATAGAATAGAGAAATTCAGGAAATTAATAAAATACATATTTTGCTTATTTTTGCTGTTAGATAAATAGCTATTTTTATCATGTTTGTTAAAACCATGATGTCAAACCACCTCGTATAATTTTTCCGCGATATTTTATTTAAAAATATAATAAAAATACAATAATGTTTTGTCTCCAAAATAATTATTCTGAAATAACCTTATTTTTTCTATATTGCAATTAAGTTTGTTCAACTTTTAAGCACATTGTGATGAACAAATATTGTAAGAAAAGATTTTAATGAAAAAGACGTTTATTTAAAACATTTTTAGTAACATGTATATTATAATATGTGATTATTTTCAGCAAAATATAGATAATTTATCCAAACACTTTATTCACTATTCTTACCTAACTAAAACTGTAAACAAATATATTCAATAGAAAGCTACTTTCTTCCTCTTTAGAACTCATCTTTTTTTTAAATTTTGATCTCATAATTTGCTTATAAGTTTTTGAAGTTCATGCGACAATACGTGAGGGTTTGAGACCCTACTGCCATTGCGCTCGATTTGATACATTTTCGATCATGCATTACATGAAATTCCTTGCAGAAAGTTAAAAGTGAGTTAAGACCTTTTTAGTGTAGAACTTTCTGATCTTTTGTTTTTGTACAGTTCATTTTATCTTATCTGTCGTATTTACAGATTTTTTTTAAATACTCTGTTAACTTTATGTCAAAGGTTTTCAAGTTTGCAAACATCTGGCCTCAAGCCAACTTTTTTATTCAAAAGTATGCACAAAACCCTACGTGTATCTGAAGTATTGCATGGATTGGTTTTAGTGTCGAAGTTTGGTGATTTATTGTCTCTGCGCACTGGGCTATTGGTGATGAACGTATAACAAAATTAAATAAATATTACTGATCGTAATTGGGAATGACAGGATATATGTGTGGGCATGCTGTAGGTTACTTTGAGTAGAGTCCAACAAGTAGCTCAATAGGAATTGGGAATATTATAATTTTGCCATTGGCTGAATTGTGTTTCAAATGAGTAAATCCAATCCAAGAAACTCCTCCCTTCCTAAAACACTGAAATATATCTGCTTTGGCTATCAAGAACTCGCTTGTCAGTAAGTTTTTCTGGGGTTAAAATTCATGTTACTCGTCCACTCAAAAATTGCCTCATGATAAAAAAAAATACATTTGAGTACTTTTAACACACTATATAAGAAAACTATTATTATCTTCTTTGAGTAAGAAAACGCTGGTCTGAAAGTAGTGTGGGGAAAGAGAGAGAAATGACTCATTCAGCCAAGGATAGCACAGTTATCTTTCACCCTTAAAATTACAGATCCAAACCACAACTTGTGTTTGTAAAAACTAAACAAACAGATTGGGAGGAGAGCGTTTAAATCTCACTTCAGTCGGCCCACTAAATGAATTGATGAATTAAAATAAATCAACTAAAATATTTGCAAAGTTAAATTACTCGTATTACAAGTATATATGGCATAAAAATATACAATAAGGAAAACTTAATATGAAAATGAGATGTCGAGTAACATACGTGTTACCCTTATAAGTGAACACATTAAATAAACGTCAAGTTCGCCTAGCCCAGCTTCATGGTGACGGGAAGGCTTAAGATCGAATCCCATCTGGGTGTTTTGAGAGTGATTTTATTAAATGATTTCCTACTCTCCCTCTACATAAATTTGAGTAAATTTCCACTAAATTATATCTTCCTCATTCCTACTACAATAGTACAGTTAAAAGTGGATAGCCCAAATGAATAGTGAGACGAGGTTCAAAATATAATTTTGTTTGGTACCTCTAAATCAAGGATTCTCAAATTTCTAGGCTCGCGGCACCCTTGTGAAGGGGACTAAGATCTCGAAGCACCCTTGTAAGAATTTCCGTAAGCGTCTTGTTTTTAAAATCCCTTATTCTTTGTACAAATTAAAATATATAATAGTAGTATATTAAACAATTAACAGTGTTTTAAACCGCATTGGTGGCTGCATCGTCTAATGCGCTACTCTCGCAGTAGACTAGACTGCCGATGACTGGGAGATCGAGATTGGAATCTCGGTCAGGTGTACTGAGGGTGGTTTTACACTCTCCCTCAACGCAAATGTGGGTACATTTCCTTTAAATTAACCTTCCTGATCCCTAAAATCATTAACATAATTAGTACATAAGCGTATAACCCAGAACGAGTAGAAAGACGTGGTGATACAAAAAAATCTGTTTTAATATTGTAATCATTTAAATAATAAATATATATCTATTTACTTACTTCCTTACTGAGTTAGTTGAAATATATATTTAACAAAAACATTCTGTGAAACACATAAATAAATACAGCTATGATGTTAAATAGCTTTGGAAATCAATAAACCAGCATACTAGCCAACCACTATGAGAAATTACTAAATATTAATAGTACCGGTAAAATATTAATAATATATTATGTAGTTATCAAAAGGGAAACAATAATTATAATTTCACATCGTGTGCCTTGGCACGTGCATTTCAGAGAAACACTAAAATACTAAAATTATTCTGTCTCTTAATGTCATTATTTTGTGATAATATATTTTATTTATTATATTTTCTTAACATCTTCCTCCTCAAAATCTTGCGACACCCCTGGCCGATCTCTCGGCACCTATATGTACCGTGGCACACTGGTTGAGAATCCCTGCTCAAAATTCACTAAAGGCGTTCGTTCACTTTGTCAATATAATAATTTAATTAAATTACCACTTTATCATATATTTCTTGATGGCACCCATTGCGGATGTTGCTATTTAAAACTCGTAAGTGTCTTTATTGTTAGTTATTAAGTCGGGGTTTGAATCCCAGCCGTAGAAAGGCCTGGCCATTTTAAAAGTGTTACTAGATACATAAGCATTGGTGGTATTAGCACTATATTATAATATTATTTCAATGTGGACGTTAATGTTTTCTTTCGTAATGAAAGTGTATATCTTATAATTATTAGCACCGCGTCTTACTACCCGTTCGGGTTATACGCACTTACGCTAATGTGTAATGTTAGCGTGATTGTGAGATGAAATTAAGGACCTACAGTTTAACGTGGAATCCGAACCACGTTGGAGGCCTGGCATTCCCCACATTCACAAGATGTCTTGTCAGAGGTGAAGGAGGGGTTTGGTAATCTGATAAATCTATGCCGGGACCGAGGATTGAACCCCGGCCGCCAGCACAGAAGTCTGACACCTTACCCCTAGACCGCCAGGTCACCCGTGTATATCTTAATTTTTTTTTATTTTTTTTTAAATGTCCTCTATTTCGATTAATTTCAGAATAGATGGTCCTTCTTTATTTTTGAATCTGGTAATCCTTACCGAAGGTGTTTGGCCGGTATGCAAGACTGGCGCTGAGTGGGTCATTAGTGTGAGTGGAACGGTAGTGGCTGGCTAAGCATGGTGATTTGTCCAGGAAGTGCCGTCATAACTTGAGTTGCGCAGAAGTGCAGTCCAGAGCACACTAATGGGGCACTAATAGCCAACTCACATTATTTTTTTCACTACTAAATTTAATCTATTCATACTATTGTGACACTTTTGAAAATAATACAATTTGTCTCAAGTTAACATTTTGTTTACTTTAAGCTAGAAGTTACACTTTTTGTAAACAATAATCAATATTTTGATGGGAAATAACTATGCATGGTGCTTTTCAGATTTAAATATTGTATAATATTTCTAGTTTTATAGATCAATACCTTATACATGACTAGACATTAACACAATGTAAATTCTTTCATTTGTTATGTTAGATTAGTTAAAGACAATATAAGTTTGTTGAGTATAGTTTATAATACTAACAAATGCCCCTAATGTTACAGAACCTATGAGTTAAATTAAGAGGAACGCACCAGCATGTATCCAAAGAAAAGATAGAAAGCCATGCCTTAATGACTCCACACAAAGTAAACTTTTTCTTTAGTTTTGGAAATTTCGAGGAGATCCCCTTTCCGTTTACTTATAGGCTCCCATAAACCTCTACAGAAGACTATACGCATTGTTCCGCTTTATGTATCTGAATATACTCAAAATGGTTAACTATATAGACACTAAGTTGAGTTTAATAACTATTAACCATTAATAAATGACAAAAGCTATGCCAAACATTAAGTAAAACAATTATATATATATATATATATATATATTACTTCACAAAATTTAAAGCATGACCAAAGAGTTATCTACAAATTTCCATAAACCTATAAATAACTACTCGATGTTATACTTAATTCAGCTGAGTAAATCCAAAATGGAGTAATGTATAAGTGAAATGTTGAACTTACAACTTTTACTCGTAAACAACATTTACGTAAGATACTTAAGTAGGTACAAGCTTAAGATGGCTCACTTGAGCCCTGCGTGTCATGGTGGGGTCGGTCTGTTTCTTTAACCTCACCGACACTGGCTTCAAGAAGCATTCCACTGACCAGGGTCCACTCCATCTGGGAGAGAGCTTGGTAGTTATCTTGTCAATGGTGGAGCTCTGGGGGAAACATCTACACATAACTAGGTTACCAACTGCGATGTTCACAGGGACTCGACCTTTGTTGTACACCTCCGCAACCTTTCTCTGTGACTTTTTCAGATTCTGAAAGGCTGCAGAACACCTTTCAGAATAATATGGGTCATTAAGAGCTCCTAGCAAAGGATCAACATCCCAGACCACAAGAAGGGGATGGTTTGGCTCCCTACCTAACTATACAGAAGCTGGCTAAGAGCCAATTGACTCGTGCAGTGCAGAATTAAATGCCAAATTCAAAAAATTTAAATCACAGTCCCAGTGGACTTGAGACTCGCTGGAATAGATGGTCAGAGCTACCTTAAGATTCCTTACTAAAAGCCACCTTAACACGGGGACAAAATACAAAAGAAACCTCTCTTTTTGACAAATTAACAATAGCTCTAGAACGGGCAAGAAAATCCACTCCTAAAATAACATCGTAAGGTAAACCTATGACAAAAAACAATGGGGGTTTCCACGAGAATCTACCAATCTTATTTGGAACACTAATTCTCTTACTAACCACTAAAGAACAACCATTTGCAAAAGCAAAAACTTTAGGAATGAAAGTTTCAACAACAATATTGTTAGCCTTTCGAAGAGAAATTAATAACTTGGAACTAACAAAAGAAGCACTTGTCCCAGTGTCTAACAATGCTCGACAGTCCTGGGAACAGATATCAAGGTTAGCAATAGGGGTTGGTGGGCATGGAAGATTGCTTCACTCGTGAGACCCATGAAACTTACGGCGCGCTAAGAGTTTCCCAACGGACACTTACTTTGAAAATGCTCTAACTGTTGGCATTTAAAACAGCGAACCTTGGACAAGTCCCTGCTTTACCATTTTCGCGGGCCAGTGTGGTTCTGCCCCACAGGTTTGGTATCCCGTGCAAGAATAATACCTCTATTCCTCTGCATAATACCAAAATTCCCGGGTTCTACAACCCACACCTCGATTAGAGATAACACTAGGCGCATGAACAGCTAAATACTCATTCTCAGACAATAATGTACCCTCAATAAGGGAAGCAAGACCATGGATTTCAACCATAGTACATAGTTTACTAGAAAAAACAAAGTGGCGTAGAGACAAGGGGGATATATTTTCTAAAATAACATCTACAATTTGACACTCTGAAAGGTTAAGCTCTAACACCTCGGCAGCCTCAGACACGGGTACAATAAAGCTTCTAATAAGTTCCTCTGGGCGCTGAAAACGTTGTACATATAGTCTGCGCAAGTTTTCCCTAGCTCTAGAGGGAACAAGACAATCTATAATCTTACGTTTTATATGTCTCCAACTTAACCCTTGACTTAAACCTTCAGAAAATAATTGGGTTAAATACTCCGAAGACTTCTCTAAACTGAGCGCTATAAACTCAGACCCTAATTTCAGCCTACAAACCCTGTCTATTTCAACCAGAAATGCAAAATGTGACGAGTTGTCCTAACCATCACACAACGGTAATTCGTTTACAAGATTTGCTAGAATTTTATTTTGAGTTTTATCACTCACCAAAGCGTGTCACAGGTCAATCGGAGCCTTAACCCTCACCGGTACTGCTTGGTGAGCTACAACTCCCACAGGTCCAGTACCATCAGAAGTTTCACCCTCCGTCAGGACTCCCAAGAGAATTGCACGGAGCCGGACAACAGTGGTTTCGAGTGAACATTGCAGCCCTCTCTTAGCAAGATCGAAAACTAGACCCTCTTTGTTGAGCCTGTAAACCATGGATTTTGACAACATCCCAGAATCACTCACCGCTCCCTCCCCAGAAGCAGCGTCCCTGATCAGTGTCTACTCCATGAAACAGAATTCGTAACAAGAATAAGTATACACAACAATATTAGTAATGCAAGAATGATTTCCAACACAACTCAGATAAATAGATGGATAACAGAGACGCGCAGTGCTACCACCGACTCTACTACCTCTTTGCTACGGCCACACTTGACTAAAAGGAAAGTGGGGGTAAGCTACATAAAACAATATGAATATTTTATTTAATATAAAAATAATTTAAACAATTATTTACATGTCCTCAAAAATCCATCAAGGGTTGTGTTGAAAATCATATTAAACAAATGCGCAGTACTATCATGCGAATGTTTCCAAACATGAAACATGTTCTTAAGTCAACTAGGTTAGTCTGTAAGAGACAACCACCAATTCCAGTTTCACAACAGTGAATATTGACAAAACAACCTAAAGTGTTGACTATCCGAGCAAATTACTTTACAAGCATCTAGTCAGATAATTATTATTGATTACAAAAATAAAAGATCCTAATGAGTATCTTTTAAATTTGTACGAATGTTGTCTGCTACACTACATTGAATACAGACAAAAAAAGAAAAAAGGGAAGTTAAAATTAATAGCGTATGGATATTTCGAACACAACACAAGAGTTTGGCTTACAGACCATAGGTCAAACTTCTGCGGGACTATTAAATGTTGACACAACTACGGACGATAACAAGATCCCTACTTGTTAATAAAAATTATATAACATACCAAAGAAGTTTAGATAAACCACAATTAAATTAAATTAAATAATTTGGAAAATATTCAAAGTCAAAATCAATCCATCAGCAAAATTTTACGTTACATTACCAAACAATTCAAAATAATAAAACATCGTCAAAAGATGTGTTTACATTAACAGCTAAATTCAGAAAATTCAAATAAAATACTTCTAACAAAAATTAATTTTAAAATATGGTAATCTGATATATTCAGTGGTCTCACTGACACTAGGGCCCAATTAGCGGCAAAAAATAATTAGGTGCCTTATTACAAAATTTAGTATTACAAACAATATTAATTTTAGCAAATAGTTGACGTTGTCTATTCAGGTTTATTCCAATATTTACGTTACTTTAATTTCAAAATTGAACAATCCATAGTTCAAGTCTATTAAAATAATATCGATAAAATAAATATATAGAAAATACGAAAATATCCTGAAAATGTCCAAGTCCAGGACCGTACTTATCCTGACAGTGTCTAATACAATACAATAGTCTAGGACATGACTTCTCCTGAAGGCGTCCAATTTAATAGTTAACAAATATTCAGAATCAACGGGCTTAAATAGTGTATTTAGTCGCCTGGGTTTATAATGGGGAGGAGGGGTTGTCCATGTACGTCGGTGACGTCTCATCGGCCACTTCGAATGATGGAAATCAGCACGTACACCATCGATTGGCTGGCCTCTCTTCATCACGTCCGCCAGTGTTGACAAAAGATATTTTTGACCAGAGCACCAGTGACGTACACACATCAGGCGCTGTCTAGGTAGAAGATTCCGTCTGGCCCACAGGAGGTAGGTAAGTCGTAATTACGGTACTGTTGTGAGCGTCATTCTTGAGTGCCATCAGAATCACTTTGACTCGTACGCTTGACACATCAGATGCAGTTACACCAAGGTTCGTTCGTCCCACTCTTCAATTTAGGACGCGGCGAGTACAGTCCAGTCTTGAAGGTTATTCTAGCCAGAAAATACAAAGGGTAAGTACATGAACATTTTATTGATTGCAGGGAGTTTATTTTTGTTTGATATGGTTTAGTATTGTATATGGATTCTACATTGGACTACAATAAAGAAGCTTACTATTGCAGGATGTTTAATAATATTGCGGTTTCATACGGAGTGGGTAGTATCACTTGAAGATTAGTATGGTGGGGGTAGTATGATGTAACATCACCAAATGTTACACTATTTACTGGCACATCTTTTAAAAATTGTAAGTTTTAAGAATATTATAATTACTTGGATTTGTCCATTTAACTGCTTGTTAAATTTCAATTTTCTACAACCCTGCCAAATAGTTACGTTTATTAGTTTTGGTAGTTTTAAACACCCCTTCACACTCTGCTCTCCAACTCACTCTTAGAAATTAATGATTTTAAGATTTATTTGGTTATCTGGAGTCTCCTCTCTAGTTTACTGCCAAATTTCGATATTATACTTCATCTTTAAAGTATTTTTTCTAATTATATCCCCCCCATTTCCTAGAGCCAGATTTTGAAATTTTCCATTTTTAGATTTTTCTGGTTAAAGAGCTAGTCTCTCTATTTTCCCGCTAAATTTCAGCTTTCCTTATCTTTTCCTGGACACATTCACAGACCTACTTTCTGATTTATATATACATATATAATTTATAATATTAGTCGAGAATATGTACCCATTAATGTTAAATGCATAAATTAATTTTTCTAATGGAACGTTGAGGATAAAGGTAGAATTTTATAGGAAATATACACGCATTTGCATTAAGGAAGAGTGGGAAAATCTTTAGGAAAAAACACCGGACACTGATGTGAGTTTTGAGACTGTTCTTAAAAAGAAATTATATAGAGCCTATATAAATTATAAAATAGCTAGGACCTTATTATAATATATATATATATATATATATATATATATTAAGTTCAATAAAAATACGTACCCGATTGGGTGGCTGCATGGTTTAAGGCACCACTCTCTTATTATACTGGAATGCTGATGGCGGTGATATCTCAGTTCGAATCTCAGTCATAGTGTAATGAGGGTGGTTTTTCTAAAATAATTTTCCACTTTACCTCCAAGCAAATGTTGTTACACTTCCAATAAATATAACCTTCTAAAACCATTAGCATAATTAGTACATTAGAGTATAACCCGAACGGGTAGAAAGACACAGTGCTAAAAAAAAAGTATTTAAATATGTCAGAATGATTGAATAACATTATGTATGTAATATAGCGCCTAGAAGTTAGGTGGACAATTGGCTTGGAGTATATACGTCAATCTCGCTATTATTGTTTACTTGTGACGGGTGACTGGGGTTTGAATCTCTGCCATATGTACCAAGTTTTTAATTAAATGCTGTTCCACTCTCCCTCTACGCTAATCCGCATAAATTCCCTACAAATACCTCTCCCTCACTTCTATCTTACTAGTATAGTTAAATGGGGATATCCCAGCCATATTATTAGACAGTGTAAATACATAGTAATATAAAGAGAACCAGTGAACAGCACATCTATTTTATACTAAACCAGCTTACAATAAAAATATAATAATTTTTAACTGAATTAAAGTTTCTCTTCTTATTAATTTGTTATATGATTAAATACATTAAACCAGATTAGAGGGATTGTACCATGTGATGTAGCTCAAGCTATTTTAAAAACACGACCTCCTAAAGGCAAAAAATCAAATATCTAATGGTTCAAAACTAGTCCACCATTTATTTAAAATACCTACATCTAAAACCTTAGCACAATTAGATAAAATTAAATAAATAAAAAATACTGTGGCTTAATAATGTATTTTGCATGTGTAGTAGTAAATATTTAATAGATTATAAAAGTATTCACTCGTTCATCTAAATAGGTTATTTATTCAAATGCAAAAAAACCAAATACTTGTGATTAATAGGCGTAAGTTTAGAAAACTTGATACATTTAATTTAATCAGCTAAAACAGGTTTTAAAGTAAATTTAAAAAAAAAATTGAAATCAAAACACAGTTTTGTTGGAATAAAAGTTTTTTTTCATTTATTTTTTCGAAATATCCCACGCATGATTCCCCTTAAATAAATTATTAATTCAAGGGGCAAAGCGTAAAAGTGGTACAGGGGTTTGGTCAGGCAGATCGTAAACTGAGAGACCACAGAATATAACTCACATCAGTTCGAGTGTCACCACGGTAAGACACAGAGTAGAACAACAGTGCAAACCGGCCATGGTTAGTGTTTGAACTGACGCCTTAAACCTCAATACATGCATACCCTATAGTTAATAAACATGTTTTTTACTATAGGGTGACAGTGTGCCAATCTCATTGATTGGTCTAACTTCTTCAAGGAATAAACTGTTAATACTACTAAGCTGTGTACTGTGTGATTCTAGATGTTTTTTTCAAACTAAATATTGGTAGTTCAAAACGGCCTTAGTGCAATTCATGTCCACCTGTGTATCGAATGTGTCTTGTTAACATGTTGGCTTGGATCCTAAAATAACCCGTGTTGTCATGCTAATAGAGGACTCAGGATTGTAAAAAGAGAGAGCGTTATAATGGAAGGAGTGAGAGCTGTGTGTCAAAAAGTGCACTCTAGTAGGTGTGAATACATATGTGTGAGTTACAGGTCATGATAAATTTGGCCATATGTTAACAACTCTTTTTAGGATGTTCTTAAAGAGTTTTGAAAGGAAGGAGGGGGGGGGGGAAATTGGCCTTGCAAAATAAACAAAATGGTGGCCCTTTTTTTTATAAAGAATGCTTAAACAATAGTTTTTCTGACGTAACTCAAAAGTTAAAAGTGCTAGAGGAAAGCTTTTCAAAATAAAATATGTTGTGCATACTATTGTATACAACTTTATTTCCTGTGATATTCTTGATAACTCTAATGGTTTAAAAGAAAATTGCATCACAATGTGACCATTTTTCTTGGATTGCCATTATAATCACCTGTTAGTAGAAAGGAACGCATTGTATGCAGCAATGTAACTCAAAAACACACATTTATTCATTTAAGTATATAATTACAGATAAGTTATAAGAGAAATCAGACAAACAGTCAGCTGTGGGAGGAAACCCAACAACATTTGATGTATCGAGCAACGAGCATCAACTGCATTTCAAAACTCATCGCAGCAAAGAAGCAGCATCGGGAAAATTTATCTGCAATTGCCAACACCTTGACAAAGATTACCAATATCAGTGGAGCAGACGCTTCACTCATCGACGTAGACTTAGAAGGTGGCACTATAGACCTCCGTTCTGGGAAGACGGTCTCAACTCCATTTAGACCTTCCACCTTGGAATCTAAGCCCAGTCATCTCACAGAGGTTCAGAGAATCACCAAATGATCATAATCGGAATTAAGTCCGAGTACCGAGGATCTGACATCCAGGACTCCACCACAGTATCCCAGCTTCAGAGTGCAATGCGAGTCAGCAGTGAGGCCGAGTAGAGTCCGACCGTTTAGCCCCATCACCAGTCCAAGAAAGCAAGTCTTTTTCCGACGCAGCACCGAGTCCAACATGGAGGACATGTCCAGAGAGGACTCCCAACAGGTTCTGGTGCTCCTTCAGGAGATTTCGCAAACGATGAACTCTAACCAGTAACGCTTTATACAACTAGAGGCCAGAGTTGACCAGCTATCACACCCTCAGCCTGTTCATAAGCCAGCAGTGCCACCAATTCAGCCGCAGGAACAACAACCAGCAGCAAGGATATCAGCTCTTACTGCCCTACCGTGGGAAGTATAGACTTCTGTTCTCCCAGAAGAGAACCAACTGCTAGAAGTTTATAACGTCTCAGCCCTGCGGGTGACATTGGTGCTTAAGGCCAAGGCGGCAGAACTCCCACCAGGGCGGGACAAATACCAAGCCAACCTACTCCTTGCGATCGTGTCAAAATATCTGAACCTACCAAGGGACACACAACAGATTCGGACACACATAATCAACGTCATCTACATAACCCTTACAAGGGGCTGGATGACGGCCATTGCAGCAGCAGGGGGAGACACCGGAGCAAACATACACCTCCCGAGGTTTGTGTCATCAATCATCCCTCCACCGGTGTACGGAATACAATACCATGATGGTGGAGGAGACAGAATAAGCTCCCAAAGGGTTCGTGGACACGACCGCAAGCCGTCAGGAAACTAATGGAGAAGAACCATCATTTGATTTATCTTGTTTTGCTTGTACCACATGTATTTTAGTGAATAAAGAATTGACTTTGGTCGGGTTCTCTTACCATGGCAACTACCTCTCGGCCTTCCCTCTAGATTCCACACACCCATGGTGATAACCATTGGGTGTATAAGTGGGGTGTGGGGTAATGATTGGGACAGTTGGCTGTGGGAGGAGACCCCAACATTGTGATGTACTTTTCTCTTAAACCATTAAATTTATCAAGAAATTGATCAGGGACAGTGTTGTAGGATATATTATGCACAGCATTTTTTACTCGAAATGTTTTCCTCTTACACTTTTATTTTTGCGTTACATTAGAAAACCTAATTTTAAGCATTTTTTCATATAAATAATGGCCACATTTTTTTTTTTTTTTGCGCTTGTAACTTTTGCACCCCCCGCCTCCCCCCTCAAACTTTCTAAGAACATCTTAAAGCAACATTGTTAGCATATGGCCAGACTTTATCAAGACTTGTAACTCCCGTGAACTTTTAACATAGGGATTCACACATACTACTGAGGGCGTAGGGGAATAAATATGCAGGTTAAACTAAGGGCATGATGATAGCAGTGGCGGCTGATGATGTAAAAACAAGGCTGATCACAAAATCAAACTTATAATGAAGAATATTTTGCAAATATATAAATATTTAGTTTGAGTATATCAAGATAATACCAACATAAGGATATGAGTCCATATTATAAAGTTTAATTAAATCACCTTTCACATGTGTAAGTATAACTATTCCTGCGTAAGTTATATAAATACACATATTTGCGTAGTCCTACATAACCACATAAAAAGATTTTTGTAGATAAGTAAATGTTTGTTCTTTAAATTTTTCTCGTTATATGAAACCAGCTGGTATACCTGTTCTTCATACGGGGAATATATAAAGTAGCGTTGTTATTTTTAATATTTAAAATTAACAACAAGAAATTGTAACCAAATCTTAAATTATGTTTAAATATTTATCCTTTGTTTTAAATTGTGATACAAGAGGCGAAAAATAGGCAGAATTAAAACAAAATGTCAAAATAAAGAAATAATCTGAACATGTTTTAAATGTTGACATTTCTTTTTAAGATTATGTTATTATAAATTCCCTGTGTATAATAGATAGCAGAAAATCCATAAGGTTTAACCTATGACGTTGGCAGTAGTGTCACTAGTATGTTTCCCTCTCTGTTTATGTGCTGTATATCCTCTCTCTCCTATCCACAAATTTTGGGTTGAGTCAGAGAAAATGACATTTTATTCTTCTCAGTAATATCATGAAAATACCGTTCTATCTTTTAATATTATCTCTGAAAGCCTAAGAAATTAAAGGTAATGTTGGTAAGTAGAATATACTTTTAACTCACGTGAATAATATAGAAAAAAAAGTAAAATGAGAGGTATATAATGACACTTTTTAATCCATACGTATAATTTAACTAGATCAGTTGGAACTGCGAGTTTGTAAACCCCCTGAGTCATGTCATATCTGAGCATCAAGAGACCTATGCAAAGGGTCAGCTCCCTACCCCCATCAGTCCAATCCCCCGAACGTTTTTAGATGGCACTCTCAGGGTGTTAACTTTTGAGTTGGGGGGCAGTGAAGGGGGTTTCATATATCAAAGTATACACCCTATTTTACGACCTGTCACCAAACTAGGTTCAAATCATTGACCTTTAAACCCATGATCAGAGGAATTAAAGACCTTGTTACAAAAAAAAAGTTCAGCCCTACATTTATCAATTTTATAAGAGAACCAAAAAATTATGTTTTAAACTATCTGATACATTTAAATCAGATTAAATATTTTATGAGGCTATTTATTGTATTGTTATTTTAAATTTAATTCACTATCTATAAAAGTATCCATTTTGTAACTATAAATTAATTAGATTTAGACCCACTTCATTGGCTGAAGGGTCTGAGGTGTTACTTTCATGTTAGAGTTGCTTGATGAAGACGGGGAAATTGGGGTTTTAATCTCGGTCAGATATACCGAGTGTGGGGTTTCTTAGATGGTTTCTCACTCTCTCTTCACGTAAATGCTTGTTTATTATCAATAAAATTCTACATTCTCATTAATGTAATAAGTACTATGATTTGGGGGTAAATAAAAAGAAGATAAAGGTATGCGTACAGAGGATCGATCCATGCTAAAAAAGACTAGTCATGAAAATGGTAAAATTTAGCTAAGCATTGTATTTATATGTTAAGGGATAGTTTTAATGTTTTTTGCTAAAAGGAACTCAGTCAGATGTATGATTATCATAGAAATTGACATAAAGCAACTAAAGTATGTGCTAAAGGGGCGGAGGTCCTTTTTGTGTGTAATGTTGGTGCTCCTATCTACAATATATTCTAAAGGAACTTAAGTCAATGACTTGTCCTTTTCAGATGTAATGTTGATGATAGCTATAGCCATTGATTATAGGCACAATGTGCAGCTGCCTCAAATCCCTGTACAGGTAACCTTTTACTTGAGACAACTGACAAGCAATATATTTTGTATTCATAACACAAAAAAGAACACAGCGAACATATATCTGTACTATGAAGTTGTAGCCAACAAAGGCCCAAATGAGGTATATTCATTTATCTGTGAGTTTATACAAATTCTACCTCCACAATACACCTAAATGCATCTTTATTCTGATAATTATGGGGGTTAGAATAAAAATTATACCGTATCAAGTTTATTACTAGCCTTGACGGACACCAAGCGCTTTGGTAAACTTGAATACTATTTGAACACTTCCACATTAATCATGTATATTTTTTAAATAAAATGTCATAAAAATAGACAGCATATTGGAATTTCTTATTGGAAAATACCTCTATGAGGGAAACCCCTTTTCACTTAATGGGGTAATTGGAAGAAAGTATAGGAAAGATGGACAGAAACATATAAAAGGAGCGAACCCAATAAGGCGTTTACAATGAAAAGAAGAACACAGTTCACACTTTACATTGCTGCCATTGGACAAAGAGGTAATGGTTGTAGCAATGTAAAGTGTGAACTGTGTTCTTCTTTTCATTGTAAACTACATATTGTGTTCGTTCCTTTTATATGTTTCTGTCCATTTTTCCTATACCTTTTCCCAAATATTGGAAGATACTTCATTTGTGCTAAAAGAGCCTCAGTCTAAGAAATTAAGTATTATTTTGCAACTGTACTAAATAATAAACATAATTTTATCTGTTGTCAATGAAACTTTATGAATTAAATTATATCTTGTTTTTATTTTTTATTTTTTCATTCCTCTAGGACATGGCCCTGCTATCATATACCGATTCAATAGTATGGTGAGTTCTAGTGACGTCACTCACACAATCAGCTCCAGTATATATCCAAGAGACCACGGAGGACTATCCTTCCAACAGAAAGTAGGGGGCTAACCCTCCCTCGTGGGAAACGAAGAGAGCCCTTTGTTACTGGACTATTGATTAGGGTGGGACGGAAGGAAACGCGAGAAAAGGCCAGGTTTTTTAAAAGTTTTTAAGGCAACACTTTTTTTGGGGGAGCTAAAATAAATACAATATCACTTCAGTACCAACATAGAATATAATTTTCTTCACATAGTGATATAAACAGTTGTTTAATATCTGTCATGAGCATGACGGCATTAGATGAGAAACTTTTTAAATTAAAATAAAACTTCATCAAATTCCTGAACACCCTTGACAGATATTCAAGAAATTTTGATGTTACCTTGTGAAGAAAATTAAATTATATGCTTGTATTGGAGCAATATTTTATTTATTTTGGCCAAAATAATGCTTTGACATTCAACTTTAAAAACGGTGGCTTTTTCTTGCGTCCCCTTTTATCCCACCTTAAGGCAGGGCCGAGCCAAGACCGTTTATATGTTCCATACAGAGGAACATAACAAAAACGGAACTTGTAGCTTCAACACTCTTTTTTCTTTCTTTTTTTGTCACCGCATGTCATCGTTCAGGTTACACTGATATAAACCTATTAATCTAATGTGTTAAGGATTAAGGAAGTCTAGTTTAGTTTAAGTATACCCTCATTTGCGTGGGGTAACCAGGATTATAGCCCTGATATACCTGTTAGCAATACACCAGTGATAGTGACGACTTAGAATGACTATTGGTAATAGAATATTTAAAAGCCCAAACATATTGTAAATAATCATCGACAACTGGTGGACATCCTGACTTAGGATATGTGTTATTAAATCATTGTATCAAAAAATATCCTCCATTATTTTCCTGTTGTGAATTTCTGTTTTAAGTAATTATTATTTAAAACCCATTTCAATAGTGGATCATTAAAACATGGAACCGTGTTTAAAGTAGATAGTTACTCTTGTGTCAGCGTATTTTCTCATCACACCACAAGGTCCGAGGGAGGAGAGAGCCTTGCGTCCAAGTACTGTACCTTAATTTAGGAGCGGGTGCGCTAAGGCGTCAACCTTGTGTGCTTTTATTTACTGAGGGACGAGGAGTTTGGTTTGAATCCAAGCTGGGTAAAATGTTAGGTTGTTCTTCTCTCCCTTAGCGCAAATGTGACTACATTTACTCTAAATTCTGCCTCATTTTTAATAACACATTAGTGTGATTATGCGGATAGTCAGGATGGGTAGTAAGACGCACTAAACACACAAAAAGGTAGTACAAAACCATATTGTTGTTTATAATGAACAGGAATTTGCAGTATGATGAATGACGTCACAGGCCTTGAAAATAGATGGATTCAGCTGACACACAATATCTTGGACATATTATGTATGACTCAAAAGATCGCTTTCGTTCTATGTAGCAAATATTACAATAACTAATAGATTTTTATTTCATTTATGTATTTGGAGCTGCATTTTAATTTAAGCTAAACGTAAAATTATCTTAAGGCGGCTGCCTCGATGAGAAATCGCGGTGCAGACGTTCAGCTCTAAATAAATATTGAATTCTAAGATGAATTATTTCGAAATATTGTTCTCGCCAAAATAAAGCCGAAATATTCCAACTAGGCTCTTTTTCTTAAATAACTATGCACTTTTGAGTTTAATTAATAGAAAAAAATTGTAGGGAAATGTAAGATTAGCTCATTTTTGACGAATTTTTAAACATATTTGTGGAACTATGACACTAGGATTGATGTAAACAGGGTTCTAAGAGTAGCCTTCCTCTAACTAATTAAGTGATTTTTTTTTTGTTCACCACAGATAATTTTAATATATTTGAAAATTATCAGAGGGTTTTCCTTTTTGCTCTGAGATAAGAAAATGTGTAGTTTTTCTCCTATTTCTTATTGACATGACAATGGGTGGTTTTGATGAAAGACAATAGGGAGTATACACTTAGACAGAAATAGAAGTAATTCCGTAAAATGACACAGACAATTGTATTTTAAGCCATGTGGCCTGACCGCGATTGATACTTACTCGATGACCGAGGCGTTGTTGGGGCAAGAAGGGCTATAAACTTTATTAACCCCCACCCCAATATATGTCTCCATTGCCTCCACCTTGGCCACGTGTCTAGACGAAAACGCCATGTTTTCTAAGAGCAGTACAAAATATAATAAACAAGAATTTAAAAATGCAAAGTGGAGACCCATATCTGTGGTCACACGGTTAAGTGTCAATTGACTGGATCACTGGTGATGGGGAGACTAGGCCTAAAATCTCGTTCAGATGCACTGAGGGTGAATTCTCCTAAAAGTGTTTCCCATTCAAATGCGGGTACATTTATTCTAAACTTTATCTTAGCTCCTTTCCAATTTATATAAATATTTGGATAACCTGAAGTGTAATAAGATGCAGTGCAGAGTAAAAATATTGTTCTTGGCTACAAATAATAAACTGTTACAAAAATTGTCTCTTTTTATATTTGAGTAGGAATGAGAAGATTAAATCAGAGGAAATACACCTGAATTGTACATGAAGGCTGAGAGAGAAACCGTTAAAAACCACCCTCAATACATGTGACCGGAATTACAGTCCCAATCTCTCGTCCCATGCAATCTAGTCTATAGCAAGAGCAATGCCTTAGACTCTGTGACCACCGATACGGGTCTCGATGTTATTGACCTTGCCCGAGTCTAATTAATGTACCTGCACGTGTCTATACTCAGTTACACGGCACATGTTTACATAGAGAATGAGATGCTGGCAATCACAGAGCCATTCTATAATGAATGGTTCGCACAAAGCCGCTTCATCACTCTACGTGTGTGATCTGTACGTATACACGGCTGACGCCTGCCATTTCTGGTACGACAACACGCCGAGCGAATGTGTTTGTCTGTTTGACTACAATCACGGCGATTTAGTCATGGCACATTTAATACTGATTTTATGTCTGGAGTATCTTCCATTTTGATATTTTTAAAACTTTGATACATCATTGAGTCTCAATAAATCCATTAAAGGCATAAATATTGAAAACCCTTTTTAAACTAACCAGATATATTTATTTCAACAACTTTTAAAGATCTCAAATGATATCGGTACAATTAATTTACTATTCTTATTTTTTCCCCATGTTTATTTGGTTATGAAATGATGACTTAATTTTGCAGTTAATTGAAGTAAAATTAGGTTTGACAGTTAGTACCCCTGTATGTTGTGAGATCAGTTGATAGCTCTGTATGTTATGAGATCAGATGGTAGGCTACATAATATGTTATCAACAAGTGAGATCACTCTGAGCTTAAAATATATAAGTTAATAAGTAATTTATAAACAAATTAAAAACATAATGTTTTGAATGTAACATCTGTAACAATAAAAATATTAAAGGTTTTAATAAACGTGGGTTATTTTCCTTTGTTTCTGAAATTGAGGTAATATTGATATTTTAGCTAAAAGCTATTTCCCTATGATGTTTATATATTTTTTAAATAAAGCTCTCAAGCTATTGATGTTTCGGATGTTACACGTCACGGATGTTCATATATTTCAACATCATTAAGGCCCTGTCTATCCTCCCTGGCGGTGTGTTGAGCTTTCAGCTCTCAAAATAGATGGCGTTGCTAACGTTATACAAACTGGTGGATTCCAGCCATCAGGTTGGCAGAATAACTGGTTTGTTTAAACAATTGGGAGGCTGGGACCGGTAATCAGTCAAGGCCGCAAGCAAACTTTTCCTAGAACTGGTAGAGATATAGAAGTGTAGTGCAGGACAGTAATGTGTGTAGGCGACCAAGTTGGACTAAACGTGGGGAGATAAAACGTCAAGATACAATCATACTACCGAGCATAAAAATTAGCCTATCCATCCCAGCCAGATAGACGCTTCTGTCTGGGGATTCAAATCCTACCTGAGGGAATTTTGGGAAAATCTTATTCAATCGTTTCCTTTTACTATCCCACGCAAATGTGGGTATATTTCCTCCATTAATTCTGCCTGTTTATGTATGAAATAATTACGCCAGTGGGCTAGGGATGAATGCGTTTCAATTTAGAGGAAGTGTACCCGCATTATCGTGGAGAAAGAGGGGGGAAATATTTAAGAAATATCAACGATCCGGATTGAGCCACGATCTCCCAGTCATCGGAAGACTAGTCTATTGCGAGAGTGACGCCTTAGACCATGTGGCCTCCAAAGTGGTATATTACCAATCCTCATGTCTAAAAATAAATAAATTATTAAAATAACATGACTTACCAAATCTTTAAAAATTACTTAAGATAGAGAGATGGGAGGGAGCTTACGTGAGGGGAGGGAGGATCTAAAATCATCTAAAAAAGCCTTACTCAATTTAAGGATGGCTCCCTTGCAATAACAACTATGGGCCATAAATACAAGGCCTAGCAGCCTGGTCATATTATTGAGCAGAGTAGAAACGAACTCAGATCATTGCTTTATAAATCACCTTTTTAAAAAGGTCTTGAACTATTTTTTTTTCAAATAAATATCTTGGGAGGGTAGTGATAAATAATATTGTATACTTATTTATCAGAGAAAAAATTATTTAAGGTAAAATTAGAGATAACTCATTTTTGAAGATTTTGCCACTAACTATAATAAACTATGCGAGAGAGTATATAGCTTACGATTTTGTCGCACATTTTATTTGAGTTTATTAGTAGGCAGGTAAAATAAGAAATAACTCAAATTTAATGTGCTAAATTTTGCCACTGTGATTTGATTAATTTTTAAACTTTAAAGGCTAAAAAGGCAATAAAATATTTAAAAAGCAATTTCATTTCGAAGACTAGAACAATTTTGACTATAAATATATCTGTTATTTTTATTACTGATATCACCGTGTCATACTACCTGTTCTGTTTGTACGCATATATGGTAATCTAATTCGTTAGTAATGAGGAAGGAAGCATTTGAGAGGTTATCTACCAGCATTTTTATTTTGGGAGATGGGTAAACAATTTATGAAAAACTACCCTCAGTAGACCCGACCAGAATTTGAATCCCAAGCGCTCTGCTATCAGCAGGCCAATTTAACATTGGAGGGACGCTTTAAACCACTCAACCACTGAAGTGGGTATCTGTTATTTAATACTGTGTTTACAGTTTTCAAACATCTATAGTAGTCCAGTCAACGAAGACCAAAAAAGGTCGAATAGGGGAAATAATTCGTGTAGTCACAAATTTTTGTACAGTGGTAGGGAGGA